>CM018693.1:54465503-54590064 GCA_009363875.1 Mikania micrantha
ATATTTTTAAATACAGTAAATATATACATCTAAAAAATAAATATTTCTTCTTATTTAATCTACATGCATTTTTATATTTCTAAATACTTTAATATACCTTGATTCATGTTAAAAAAAATCTTAAGAATAATTTTTACATAAATATAGTTCGTTCAACCTACAAGAATTCAAATGACAATTAAACTGTTAACAAATTAAATTGATATTTTTCAAGTATTAATATATTAAATTGAATTTGTGTATGAGGGAATAAAAGCCTCCAACGCTAATAAAAGGCTGTAACAATGTTTAGACTTTTACAAAACTTCCAATTTATTATACATATATATCAAAAAAAAGCTGCTAATGAATAGAATACTTTTTGAGCTTCTCATTTTGATTAAAAGTTGAACCCCTTTCCTTATCTAAATCTAAAATGCTTGAGATCTCCTTTTACGGTCGACGACTCCAAATGCTTGGATGCACTTTCAATCATTAGGGTTTGTGATGTGTGTTGATCAGTCGCTAGAATCCAGCACCGGTCACTCGCCTTGACCACCCAGTTATTTCAAAGATTGGTCAGATCTACTTTTTTGAACCGGTTTGTCTCCCGATTCGCGGTCCGACCTGCCGGTCCGGTCCGGTCACAAAAGCATTGATTATGCCATTGTCTCTAGAGGTGATTAAAAAATTTGTATCTGAAATTCTGAACCCAAAATCTAAAAATTTGGATTCGGATGCTTTGAATACTCATTTTAAAAATTTTCGATACTTCAAGTATTTGAATTATTCAAAATAGTCTTTTATACGGATAATTATCCGAATGAAAAACTATTTCGAATAATTCAAAGAAGATGGCCACTACCACTGGCATGTGGCAACCAATAATATTTCAAATAATTCAAAGAAGATGGCCACTACCACTAGCAGGTGGCAACCAACGATCACTATCAGCTATATTAACTCAAGTCGAATTCCTATAAGCCATCGCTACCCGCTATCGTTTCTCACTCATTAACAACATAGCAACCACGTCAACGCACTTCATATTCACTTTTATTAACCATAATATATGACCTTATAAACAAACTATTAACCATCAAAGTGGATAGGATGGGAGGTTGTAATCAATGAAAAAGTCATTTGAAGTTAAAAGTAATGAAGCTTTATTAGATAGTAAGATTAGTTAAAAAACGAGTGTTTTTTAACAAAAAAAAAAAAAGAAGAAAGAATATATGACTTTTTTTTGCGTTGGGCATTATATGTAATAAGATTAATAATATTATTATTTTACTACATTCATGTTATACTATTTGTGAAATTCACCAAAGTTAAACCTCATCTAACACGAACTAAAATGAACTTGATAACAATACTCTAAATTGTATGCTTGCAAGATTAAAAAAATTTGGAACGTACCTTACATAAAAAGTGACAAGTACTGTTTAACTGTCAATTATTAACATAAGATGACATTTTATTGAAGATATCTAGTTGATTTTAAAAAGTCAAAAAAAAAATAACATGATAAACACGTTTAAAGTTTAAATAAGTTTAAAGAATTTAGAGCAAACAAGGCTGGCTTTCATATTTTTGGAATTATATTATCATTATTTGAAAATTATTACTATATATTTAAAAGGCAACTTGAAAGGAATATGAAAGTTTTGTTTTTTCAATTTTGGCCACTAAAACTTTATATTATTATATATATTATTATATATTATAAAATGAATAGTGTATATATATATATTAATAGATTGTGAAAAAAACGTGTCCTCTTTAGGATTTCGGCGTTTTCGAAAAAGGTAATGGTGATTTATTTGTTCTCATAAAAATTGATTTTTGCTTATAGATTTGTTTTTTTTTAATTTATCAAATGGTTGATTGGGTGCAAAATTTTGTGAGTAATTTTTTCTATTATTTTTGTAACATATTTGTATGGATTTTTATTTTATGAGAAATTTGGATAGAGTTCGTAATAAGTGCTTTGATATATAATACTCATTATCGAAAGTATACCGCAATAACCCGCCGCAACGCGTAGCAGGAAAACAACTACTTGATATTAATTAAGCAATCAATGGTTAGAATAAGAGTTTATAATTTGTCTCTATACTATAAGGTTCTTTTTTCTTTCGACACTTAAGATTACTCCAAATTAGTTTTTCACTCGGCTTGAACATCATGTGGAACAACACAACACTAACAACTTATTGTAAATGATTTTATCAATTGAATCATATTTTTTTTTTAATTTAGCCAAAAATACAAACAATTAAATGTGCGTATGATACTAGATTCTTGTAAAAGAAAACTTGTAATAAAACGCACAAGAAGAAATTTTAGCTACTCATTAACCGGATCAAACGAACTTGGATTGAACTTATTTTATTAGGATTGGAACCGGCTTGTCGAAATCAACGATCTTAGTTTTTAGGATTTATATTTTAGTTTTAGTTTCTAGAGTTTTATTAATTTTTTTTTTGACCGAAGAAACCCACTTAAGAGCTTGAATCCCCTTCTCCAATACTTGACCAACTGGGGGGAACAGCTAAAACATGACCACAAGCAATTGGATTAGTGACCTATAAGGAAAACCGATCTTAGTGGAGTTTGAAGTTGAGATCTCTAAGTTGCATCTCTTTCATACAGATCATTACATCACTTCCTTAAAGTTTTAGAGTTCAACTTTTAGTTGATAGATTTACTTATTCCAGCTTGTTGTGTATTTCTTTGCTTATCATTTAGCTTAGGTTTAAATTTAGGGTTTAACTTTTAAGATTTAGATCTTAAGGTTTTGCTTTTAGGTTTTACGTTCTATAGCTTATTGTATCTTCATGTTCGTCAATGTGTTTTGTTTGCTCCTCATTAAGCTTTATGATTTTGATTTAGGTTTTAGTTTTAGAGTTAGCTTTTAGGGTTTAACATTTAAGTTTCCAAATTTACGTTTTTTGGTTTATTGTGTCTTTTTATCCGTCAATGTTCATGCTCGTCATTATTTTTTGAATTAGCTTTTAGAATTTAGGCTTCAAGGTTTAATTTATTATTTAAGGTTTAGGATTTAATGAGCATGTTTCTACCATCGTGTCATAAGTTCAATTAGAGTTCGTTTGACCCAATTTATGAGTAGTTAAATGAGCCAAACCAAGGCAGACTTGGTTTAGTGATGCATATATGTAATAAATTGGCTTGTTTTTGGATTGTAAATGAGGCAAGCCGATCTTAATCAAGCTTTGGCTTGAAAATTCTCGACCCAAGCCGACTTAGATTTTTTGTCAAGCTGAAAAGTCTAGTATCACAATTTTGTATGACATAGAGATACAAATATACCATGAACTATGCATCTAATCATATTCCATGTTTTAGCATGTAGTTAAGCATAAAATAATATATTAGAGGAGAATATCTTTAAAAACATTTTTTTTCTCCTAAGATTTACCTGAATTTCACTATTTTTCAAATATTAAAAATTACTATATATTACAAATAAGATTGTGATTTTTTGTTCATTAAATGCTGTGTTAGTAAAATATCTAAATAATTTATTTAAAGTTTAATGATGAATTGATTGACTCACCTTCTTATTTTTTTTTAAAGAAAATAAATAGTTTCACTAACACCCAATTTAGATATTTATTGGGTTTGATTGATATAAACTTGTTCAAACTAAAGGGGTGCAAAAGCAACATTCTATTTATTTATTTATTTATTTATTTTGTTTTCTTTGTCGTTCGTCAAAGGCCTCAACAACTTTCCCCGATATTCAATCAGAGTTTCATCGTCTGCTGCGTTTCCTCTCGAACCAATCTCTCATGGCTGAGGTATTGATTAATGATTCATTTTTGTAATTTGTTTCATATTAATTGATGTTTTGCATTTATGTCTCTGTACTTTCTTCCATAAGCGTATGATGAACTCCTCGATCGTAATATGCTTGCGTTTTACGATCCATAGATAAACGATTTGATTGAGTTTGAATTTTTGTTGTGTACGATTAGGTTCTCAACCTTATTTTATTACATGCGTTTAATTTTGAGATCGACGTTTTGTGTATATGTAATCTAGGTTTAATTTTCAATAATATGAGAATGAATTAGGTCGAATAACTGGCCTTGTTGAAATTTCCTTTCCTTTGATTTTAATTTACTGCTATGATTGTGGAGATTATGCAGACTTTTCTTTGAATACATTGTTAATACACTT
This sequence comes from Mikania micrantha, assembly GCA_009363875.1. Lineage (NCBI taxonomy): Eukaryota > Viridiplantae > Streptophyta > Magnoliopsida > Asterales > Asteraceae > Mikania > Mikania micrantha. Next base: position 54,469,689 of record CM018693.1, read on the forward strand.
TCTTCAAAAGAGAAGTGGGTCATACCTTGTGGGTTAAACTGAATTTGGCTGAAACCCATAAGCCAGGCCCGATATGGGGGTATCCTCTACGATCTCACACGTTCAATATATCCCTAAATGAACGTAAATGGAGCAATGGTTCGTTCATCATCCTCACGGATCTTAAAAAGACATTTTAACCCTTACCAGAAAGGATTTTTAGATTTTAGGCTCGTTTAAGTATCATAACTATATGTTTATAATATAATAAAACAATCAAGGGGAAGAAGAAACATATTTATTTGATATCCTGTTAAAAACTCCAAATCAACTAGATCTGCTGTTGCTTTCATTCATCATGCTGCGACTTCGATTTGCTTCACTTCCGTTGACCAAAAAACAACACCCATGTGCCAACAACGTCTCATTTGTTTGGTCAAATTGACAACAACAACGATCTAATTAATACTAGGAAAACGTTAGATACCTGCCCCCTTTATTTGTGAGCTTCCACAGTGAGGATGTTATATTATATCTTTATATGGAGTAATTTAATTCCATTTTTTCGCATACTATCTACTGTGTTAGGCATTTTGTGGCAGGGTTAGGGGACCAACATTGATTATTGCTAAGCAGAGACACACCTAAAGTTACACGTGTTTCATTTGTTTCCTTGTATAAATTATTTTGTTAATTTGTGTCTATTAATTTGCAGGTGTTTGTTTTATATTTTTTTTTGTGAGCTTGTGTATGCATTACCACTTTGATCATTGTTGATTGAGTAAGTTGCTTGTAGGATTCGTGTCGATCATTGTATTGATTATATTAGTACCGTGGGCTGCTTGTTGTACATCGTATAATGAATATTGTGCGTTTCTTGTTGTTCAATGTGTACTTTCGGATTGCGTGTTATCATTGTGTGCTTCTTGCTCCATCATGTGTGATTGACCTATTGAGAGGTTTTTGTGTCCATTTCTCCTATCACATGATTGTTGTCATAATCATTGATAGTAGAAATTATGACTTGGCCTTTAGACCATTTTTGAAGACGAGGGGTGGAAGGTGGGGGAAATGAAAGGGGACATAGGTTGCGGCGCCATCTTGGAATGTAGGAACTTTAAGATGTAAATTTTTAGAAGTGATAGATGCTTTTAAAAAGAGAAGGATAGAGATAACATGCCTTTAGGAGACTTCGTGGAAGGGACGTAGAGGAAACGAGAGAAATGAGTATAAGCTATTGTACTCGGGGCCAGATGGAACAAAAAATGAGGTAGGATTTTTAGTGGGGGTTAAATTAGGCACAATGATAGAATTATATTATTGAGGTTGGTACGAGGTGAGAAAGTAATGGCAGTGGGTAGTGCTTATGTACCACAAGTTGGACTAGGGGAATAAGAGGGTTTTAGGGTTCTCTAGATGACATAGTTAGGGCCATACCTAGGAAGGAGAGAGTTATTATAGGAGTGATTTTAGTGGCCACATAGGTAAGGATAACTATGGTTTCTAATTTGTCCATGAGGGTTTTGGTTTTGGGGATAAGAATTATGCTGATAAGACCTTTTAATCTTTGCTATGGCGCACGACTTAGGAATTGTAAACTTATTCTCTAGGAAGAGAGAACCACAATTGATTACTTTTAGCAATAGAGACATAATACATAGATCAACTATCTAGTTATCTATTTATAAGATGAGGAGGGTAATGAAGCTAGGAATTACAAGGTATTACTAGGGGAAACAACAATGGTGAGAGAGGTAAATTCCACCTACATTTCGATGGGGAAATATAAAGGGTGACAACCTCATAATTAGGACTGTCCAAAAAAGCTCGGAGCTTGAATCTTGTTTAGGGTTATTCTGAAAAAGCTAGGATAAAGTTCGGCTCGAACAAAATTCATTTGTAACCGAGCCAAACCAAGCCAACTCCTTTAGTGTACAACATCCTAATACACCAAATATAAAACTATAAGGTCAATTTTAGTAATAGCTATAAATTTGAGTATGAATATGGTTTACATACATGGGAGTGTATAATGTGTTCAATCAAATTTCTTTTATAAAATTTCTGTTGTAGCTTTTTTTACTGTTTATGCTCTTTTTTAGTTGTTGTTGTTGCTCTTTTTAAAGGTGGTGTAAAATTTATGCACTGTAGAATAGTATTGTTGGTGTTCTTTTTAATTGAGATGTTTTGTTCTTCCATACTTTAATACGTTAATTTCTTTAATAAAACGAGCCGAGTTCGAGCCAAGAATTTATGCTCGATTTACAATCCAAGCCGAGCCGAGCCAGCTCAGTTATAATCCGAGCGGAGTCCAAGCTAGCCCTGGCTTGGCTCGGTTCGTGAACAACCCTAATAACAATGTCATCAGCTCTACAAGATGGGGACATACATCATATGAACCATATGTGGGAGGTGACTGCGAGGATCATTATCCAGGTGGCACAAGGAGCCTCGGTGGCGCAATAAGAATTTATAAAAATAAGATAAATGATAAACAACACAATTTTAAAAAGCTCCTATGGTGCATAGATGAGGAAGAGCGTGGGAGATTGAGAGAGACTACAAAAAGATGAGGGAGGCAAAAGCGGCAGTGACAAAGGCAAAGAACACAATGTATAGACATATTTATGAATGCCTCTAAACAAAGGAAGGGAAGCATGACATGTTTAGGATTGCTAGGGTCATAGAGCAATAGGAGAAGATTTAGGGATCATGAAGTTTATAAAGGGGGAGGATGGGCGTGTGTTAAGATTAAGGAAGAACTGCTAATGGTGAGTAAGTGTCTAGGTGGGGAAGGAGTCCAATGGCTAACAACTTTGTTAAACCACATTCTCAGATCGGATAAATGCCAGATCAATGAAAGACAGAGTATGGTAGTACCTCTCCTGTAAGAACAAAGGAAATGTTTATAGTTGCGGAAACTACAAAGAAATTAGGCTACGAGGACATACTATGTAGCTATGGGAAAGAGTAATTGAGACTATGATTAAATGAGAAAGATAGGTGATGGTAAACCAATTTGGATTCATGCCAGTCAACTACGAAAGCAATACACATTCTAAGGAGAACGATGAAGAAGTATAGAGAGAAGAACCGTTATATGCATATAGTATTCATTGATCTTGGAAAGGCGTATGAAATCATGCCATATGAACTTTTTTGGGATAGTTTGTAGGCTAGGGGATCCCAGGGAAGTATAGACATGATTAGGGATATATATGATATGCATGCCTTCACCAAGGGTCTATGCTGAGTTTGTTTCTTTTCATTAATGAAAATTTTATAAGGTTGCAGTTCTACCAATTATGATATATGGAATAGTGTGCTGGGCTGTCAAGAAGACACAAGCATGTAAGATATAGGTAGCAAAGATAAGAATGCTGAGATGGATGCATGGTTGTAAAAATCGGCATATTTGGCCGATTAATGGTGCTAATTATTTTTTTGGTAATTGGTTGGAAAATCCATTGTCGGTCAAGATCGGTCAAACCGGCACTATTTGGAATCACCGAGCTAATCGGACTAATATGTGAACCTGAAAATCAGAGGTGATTCCGATTCTAGTGATTCTAGCGACCTAGCTGGTCCAAATCAGCCACAAATAGGCCACAAATAGGCCAAATTCCGATTGGTTGGTCGCATCTTCTTTACAAATGAAGCATATTTGGTGCCAACACCCTTTGTTACAACCTTAATTCCGACGATCGGTCTTATCTTCTCCAAATTCTGACGATTCCATTTGTATTGTTGATATTGGAAGTTGGCACATTTTTCCTAGTAACTAGTTGCCTTTGTCAGACCAGACCCATTTTACACATTTTTGGGTCTTTCGTTGGTTTTTTAATTGGGTTTTGACAAGAAAATATGCTTATAGGCTTTTAATATGTTAAAATCTTTGAAGTATTGAAGAATTAGTACTTAACTTGAAAATTACATACAAATTTATTGTGTGTGTGTATATATATATAATTTTGTAAAATTGTATATAAATTTCCAATCTGATTAATCCCGATTAACATGGTTGGAGAAATCGCTAGTCGGTCAGCGAGGAATTAATCGAGATTAATTGGAATGGAATTTTTATATAGAATTTTTCAAAATTTTATATATACACACACAAATACACACATCAATATAAATATAATAATTCAAAATTCAAATATTTTCTAATAAACTTAAAGATAATAAACAAAATACTTAAAAATTCAAACATTACATAAGCTTCCTTGGTATTCGACTGAGTGTGCAACTGCTTTTGATCGATTGATCGTGATTTTGGGAGTCGACTAAGACCGAGAAGAAGGAAAACCACAATTTCTTTGGGGTTGGACTGAAATTTTGGGCTTAGACATAAATTTTTGGCTTGATGAACTTGGTTGACCCATTTTTGCCCTTGGACCGATTAATCCGACTGCCCCGACTAGCTCCGATTATCGATTTTCGGACCAACTAGGTTAAATTTAATCGGTATAGGGCCAACTAGTGATTAATCGCCGATTAATTCCGATTTTTACAACAATGCCAATTAATCATGGTTAATGACGAATTGACGATTAATCATGATTAATCCTGATTAATCGCTAGTCGGTACCCCACAACACAACTAGTAGCTAACGCTTTTATAACCATCAATGGATGTGTGGACACACAAGGTTGGATTGGATAAGAAATGATGTTTTTAAAGATAGTTTGAAGTGGACAATATAACGAATAAGATAAGATAAAATAGATTGAGATAGTTTGAGCATGTGAAGAGAAGGCAAGCAGCGACTCTATTTAGAGTGCTGGAAATCCTCATTATAGTGGGGAAGAGGGGTAGAGGCAGGCCTAGAGTAATCTGGGAAATGCATATCTTGGTTTTAAAAATAGCGATTGTGGCATGAGGTGTAGGGCCTTGAGGCAGTGCCTTATATGTTGGGTTTTGTAGGCATTGGGCCATAGAACAAAGGGAAAAGAGAAAGGGTAGCTGACCCTAGCTTGTATTTGGCAATTGTTTATTAAAGATTCTAATCTCTATATATATTTAGTCATGTAACATTGTAACTGTAATTTTGAGCACATAAGTAATAAAGATAAATCGCAGATGCAACCTTTGGACATAGGTCAACAACAAACAACAACATACTCAGTTAAATCCCACTTTGTGGACATAGGTCATCTAGGCCAAACCACATTAAATTCTTGTGTTCTTATTTTCTGTTCTTTCTTTCTCGTGTGCATTGTGTGTATATGTTTTCCGTTTCGCCAGTTAATACCTAACATTATGAACATCATGGTCAAATTTGATCAACATTGCTCAAGATTAGGGTATGTAGGAGATGATATGTAGAAACAACTAATGGGATTAAGAGATTATGAATGATTTGCTTGATAAAAAAAGGCGAATATGTAAAAAAACGAGACAAATGCATCTTTTAGTTGTAGATATAACTTATTTTGGTGTACATACAACACCTCACCCCTTGGCTTGAAGCACCTTGAGCTTCTTAAAAACAAGGAGCATATTAGACAAGTTTGTTTAAATTGCACCTCTCTAAGGACATGGTCCAAGATAAAAGTTTGTGGAGACGTAAAATTAATGTTAACAATTTTTAGTACATAAGTGTTAGGTTTATGAAGGCCTTTAGGGAGATTAGGGCAGCCGGCCCTAGTCTGGCCCTATGTCCGGCCGTTAGTAGTTTAACCTAATTGTATTCTCTATAAATACCTGTATCATGTAATTGTAATCTTTGTACTGAGCTTAATAATAAAATACCTAGTTACAGCCCGTGGACGTAGGTCACTCCGACCGAACCACGTTAAATCTCTCGTGTCGTTTATCATTTTCTCTTGTGTGTGTGTTAGTGTGTGTGAGATTAACCCCAACAACTGGTACCAGAGCTTGGTTCTCAGGTTCACAACTAACCACCACTGCTACTGCCGGAAACCACCACTGCCACCGCCGCCGTCGCCGGAATCTGACCACCACTACCGCAGGTTGTTGATCTGAGATTGTCGTGTCCAGATCTGAAAAAGTCGCGATTAGGGTTTCTTTGGTGAGGTTTGCGCCGCCGCCGCCCTAGATCTAGGGTTTCTGGGCCGCCGCTGTCATAGCCGGATTAGGGTTCCGGCGAACCCTAGCTGTCGTGATTTGCTGCTACAACCGCCGCTGCTTGTGATTTAGGGTTTCGGGTCGTCTAATTGGTTAAGATTACAGCCGCCTCTGTTGTTGTTCTTGCCGGATTAGGGTTCAGCCGCCGTCACTGCCGGATTAGGGTTCCGGCGAACCTTGATTTGACCAGAAAAGTCCGATTCCGACCTGAAACGTTCTGATTGCAGCCGTTTGCTGCTGTTCGGGGTTTATTCGACCGCTTCCGCTGTTGTTCGGGTCAGGTGTGTTCGGGTTTGATCAATCGGGTTCAGTTTGGGTGTTATCGGGGTTTGATTTCGCAGGTGAAAGGATTTGTTTGGGTACTGGGTTAAAGTCTGTTTCGTTTGACTGACGTATCATCAATTTTGGAATTGGGTTTTGCTTTGATCTGATTCTGTTTGTCGTTATGGCTGAAGACGGAAAGTTCTCGATTGAAAAGTTTGACGGTTCGGATTTTAGTTGGTGGAAAATGCAGATGGATGCATTGCTTTGTCAAAAAGACTTGGATATGGTACTAGACGAGAAACCGGAGAAAATGGAGAAAGCTGCTAAAGCTCTGTGGGATGCAAAGGATAAGAAAGCTAAGGGCATTATTACATTGTCGTTGACGAGAAACGTTGCGTTTAACATCATGTCCGAGACCACTGCGCGTGGTATGATGGTAGCGTTGTCAAATATGTATGAAAAGCCGTCTGCAGCTAACAAAGTGTTCCTGATGAGAGAGCTGTTTACGATGAGGATGAGAGAACGAAGTTCAGTTACCGAGCACATTAATAATCTGAAGTCCATTCTGTCCAGATTATCATCTGTGGGAATGAAATTCGATGATGAGACTAAGGTTGTACTATTGCTATCTTCACTGCCTGATAGTTGGTCCGGGATGGTGACTGCTGTTACCAACTCGGTGGGAACTGACGGGTTAACATTTGAGAAAATCCGGGATTTGGTGCTAGGCGAAGATGTTTGTCGAAGGGGTGCTAAAGCGGGATCTTCTTCTGAGATGTTTTATGTTGGCAGGGGAAGGGAGAATAGCCGAGATAGTGGGAGCAGCAAGGGTCAAGGCAGGAGCTCATCTAAAGCTCGGCCTAGTGTGCGTTGTTGGGAATGCAACGAAAAGGGACATTATAGGGGTACATGTCCGAATAAGAACTCTGGTGGAGGTTCAAAGAATTCTGGTGGATTTGCTGAAGCAAGTTATTCTGATGATGATGCTTTGATACTTTGTAGTGAGAGCAGTGTGGAGTCCTGGGTCATGGATTCCGGTGCATCATTTCATGCTACCCATAGCAATGATGGCATGCGGAATGTCAAAGAAGGTGATTTTGGCAAGGTTAGGCTTGGAAATGGCGAAGTTCTTGATGTGACTGGCATTGGGAGATTTGGATCTTGTTACCACTTTGGGTACTACTTGGACTTTGTGTAACGTCAGAGTTATTCCGAGGCTTGAAACGAAGTTGATCTCCGTTGGGCAGTTGGATGAACAAGGTTTGAACGTTAAGTTTGGTAGTGGAAGGTGGAAGGTCGTGGAGAAGAATCTTGTGATTGCCAAAGGTTTCAAGACTGGGTCATTGTATTTGGTGCCTGTTCCGTCTGGGGAAGTGACTAACCCTGTTAAGACGAATGTCAAAGTCGGGCTCACCGATTCGAGAGTTAAAAGAGTTCAGTTTACAGCAAAGAACTCGGGGACTCCAGGTAATCAGTTTGAGCATATTCGGAGGTCTGAGCATAGACGGGATTTTCGTGACAGTGGGAGCATAGAGAGTGTCCGAACACAGTCAGGAAGTCGACGTTGGGTTCAGAAGACCAGGAAACCAAATGAAATCTCTCCTGGGAAGTTGCTATTAGTGGGGAGTGTTCCTCTGAGAATCCCTGTATCTGATGGTTCGAGTCTATGGGAATCGGTTGGGATTGAGGATGAGAAGACATGGTCTATTATGACCGGGTTGAGGCCTCTGGAGGCCTCAACGGACCCTTCAGGTTACTGATGAGAAGGGCCGCTGCAACTAGGGTGGTTGTTGATTGAAGATACATGGTTTGAAATTTGGTTTGTTCTTGGGAACTGTACCTGAAGACTTCTGTTCCTACAGGTTATGAAGATTACTGAAGTTACTGGATGATGGGGTTGCTGTGTGCTCTGGATGGCGGGCTTGATTGTATCGCAAGGCCTTCGAGTGGGAGATTGTTAGGTTTACGAAGGCCTTTAGGGAGATTAGGGCAGCCGGCCCTAGTCTGGCCCTATGTCCGGCCCGTTAGTTGTTTAACCTAATTGTATTCTCTATAAATACCCGTATCATGTAATTGTAATCTTTGTACTGAGCTTAATAATAAAATACCTAGTTGCAGCCCGTGGACGTAGGTCACTCCGACCGAACCACGTTAAATCTCTCGTGTCGTTTATCATTTTCTCTTGTGTGTGTGTTAGTGTGTGTGAGATTAACCCCAACAATAAGGTAGATGGAGAGTAATGGTGCCTTAGGGACGTAGATTCCTACCTCATTTTTAGGAGAAATTTGCATGAAATGGTTGCTACATATCATGCTATCATTTTGCTTGTAACAGTAGTTCTTTTTCTTCATATTTTGGTATTTTGCTTCTGTCTGTTTGTCTATTTTGTTCATGAGTTGGGGGTCTCTCTTGAAGCAACCTCTCTTTCCTCAACGATAGAGTTAAGGTGTGCCTACACTACCCTCCGCGTACCCTATAAACAACAATGCTATGAGTAGGATTTACTGTGTATGGTTGAGGTTGTATTATTTCGTGTAATATTACATTGAAAAAAAATAAGGGTGTTAGTGTGTTACAACAAGTACTTATTTGTGAGGTTTAAAGGTTTAATGCCTTTAGGCAAGAAGATGAGGTTTATGATGAAGCCTGGTATCCTCAAAATCAGATTACAAACTCAGAAAAAAACAAAGCTTTATTGAATCAAATATGAGGTACAAAATAACCTAAAACCTTAACCCCTATTTATAAGAAAAACAACCTCAAAAAGTCAAAGTTTTATCCCTAAAAACATGCCAACCAAAAACAATCTTAATCCAAACAAAAACTAATCTAATCTTTAAACTTTAAACTTTAAAAACTGAATTAAATAAATCTAAAACAATTAAAACTAAAGTTTCTAACTTTAACCCCTTAACTATTTAATAATTACAAGATTATTCCAACAATCACCCCCCTAATCTTGTAATATCCCTTCTTCTCTTCAAAGTAGATTGCTCACGCTCCTGTAGCCTCACTCTTTCACTTTCTTCACGTGTTCTTTGCTCAGCTTTACAATCCCATCCAGTCACATCCCCTGTCAAATCTTTGTTGCCATCATCACCCTTCAAAGCACTCACGTCATCCTCAATAATTTCCCCTTCATCAATCTTCATAACAGTGGAAGAAAGTTTCCTATTGGGGCGGGTTTGTCCTCTTCGTTCCTATCTGCAGGTATAACAAAACCACGCTGAGGAGCTGGACCATTGGCGGTGAAATTACAAGGACCAAAACCAGCAACACCTCCCTGGTTTGCATCTGCCATACTCCTAACCTGATTCACACAGAATCTGTTCACCCAGAACCAATTTCAACTCACTCAGAACCTTCTTCGATCACACAGATCCTCTCCTGCTGGCTCACTCAGAACCAGGTTTGATTTTTTATCACGCAGATCACTTCCTACCCGCTGGCTCACTCAGAACCAGATACGAGTTGATCACACAGATCGCCTCTTGCCTTCTCTTCACCAGCTTAAAACACACAGATTTAACAAAAATCTTCTTAATCGACTCTCACACAACCCTCACTGTGGTTACTTTCTCCTCCTACTCCCACCACACGGTCTTTAACAGCCACACAGGTTGTTATGTTCAAACTGCTCCACACAGGACTATCCACACAGGTCTCCTTGATCAATCCAGCTCACTCCACACAGGTTTTCTGCCCACTTTTTCAGCTTCTTCTAACCACGCAGGCCTTCTTCCGAACCACACAGGTTCTTAATCAATGCCCCTCTTCGGATTCAATTTGCCGCCAAATTCTTCTTCTTTGTTGATCGGTACCACAAATCGAGTATGCTGCTGTAATTGTCCTTCTGGATCGAGTTTCAACAATCGTCCTTTCTTTTAATTTCCGATCACACCTCTTGCTAATCTTTTCTACTACGTCTGGTGTCAATTGAAGCCCTAACAGCTTTCGGTCAGCCTTATCCAGCCCTCACAGCCTTCAAAACTAGTTCGAACCTATCCCGGGTTCTTTTATTTTCTCCCTGATCGCTCCAACTTGAATCACACAAGTTTCGATCAACTTCTTGATTGCTTCCGGTTGTTCACCTGTTTGGTGAGCTTGGTCAAGCCGACCCTCTGGGCAGCAGCAACTTCACCTAATTGCAAACCACCTCAGCAAAAAAACCTGCAATTTTTTCAACCCATTGCTTCCGCTGCAATGGCAGCCACCTGAGGCTAACTCCCTTCGAAAGTCGACTCTCTATGAAGAAAATTGGATCGTAAGACCACAGAACAAGAACAAGAAAAGAGAGGGCAGTCGGCCCGATTTGCTTTATTCCTTCAAAGAAATCGTGAGGAGTAGTAGTGATGAGATACAAGCAGCAAACTAATCTATTTATGCTAGAACACAAATAAGGAAACTATTTAAACAAAAGAAACACAATTATTCAGCATTAAAACAGAATTTAAACTGATCCTAATTTGATTCCTAGAATCATTCTTCAGTTATTATTTTGCTAATTATCCAAGATTAGCTAACAATCTCCCCTTTAATCTTGAATAATCTTCATTCCCAGCAGATCTTTCATCTCAGCAAATCGTTGTCTTGGTAGTGCTTTAGTTAAAATATCAGCCTTTTGAAGTTTTCCACTGATATGCTCAACTTTTATTTCTTCCTTCTCAATGCATTCCCGTATGAAATGATAGCGTGTGTTGATGTGCTTGCTCTTCCCGTGAAACACCGGGTTCTTCATGAGTGCTATGGCAGATTGGTTATCGACCTTTATAGTTACTATCTCTTCTTTCAAGCATGTTATTTCAGCAAGTAAACCTCTCAACCAGAGTGCTTGGCAGGCTGCAGTTGCGGCTGCCATAAATTCTGCTTCACATGAAGAAAGAGCAACAGTGCTCTGTTTTTGAGAATTCCATGCTATTGGTGCACTGTTGAAGAAGAAGATAAGACCTGTTGTGCTCTTGCCATCATCCAGATCCGCCATATGGCTGCTATCACTGAAACCTTGAAGTTCCTTTTCCCCATTCTTAGGATAAGCTATCCCAAGTTCAGCTGAACCTTTTAAGTACCTCGGAATCTGTTTTACAGCTTGCATATGCACCAGTTTTGGCAACTGCATGTACCGACTCACATACCCAACCGAGTAGCTTAAATCCGGTCTAGTGTGAGTCAAATAACGAAGACTCCCAACTAGCTTCTGGTACTCAGTTTCATTCACTTCAGCTCCTTCATCCTTTTTTGATGACTTCAATCCAGGCTCCATGGGAAATTTTGTTGCATTGCATTCTTCCAAACCAGCAAGTTTTAACAGCTTCCTTGCATAACCTGCTTGTTTGATAGAAATACCTTGACTTCCTTGGGTTACCTCAATACCATGATAGTACTTTAGTAACCCAAGATCACTCATTTCAAAACGACTTTCCATTTCTTTTTTAAAACGAGTTATATCCAGCTTTTCGCCCCCGGTGACAATCATATCATCAACGTATACTCCCACAAGTAACAATTTTTCGTTTGTTACTCTCTTGTATACGGCTTGTTCATGTTTACACTTAGTAAAACCCAACTGTTTTAAAGTGTTATCTAACCGTGTATTCCAAGCTCTTGGAGCCTTGTCGTAAGCCATAGAGTGCCTTTTTCAGTTTGTAAACTTGGTGCTCCTTTCCTTTCTTCACAAAGCCCTCCGGTTGAGTTACATAGACTTCCTCTTTCAACTCTCCATGAAGGAATGCTGATTTTACATCCAAGTGATGTACTTCCCAACCAAAATGAGCTGCCAATGCAAGAATTAATCTCACGGTTTCCATTCGTGCGACCGGTGCAAATACTTCTTCAAAATCAACTCCATAACGCTGAATGTATCCCTTTGCTACCAAGCGTGCTTTATGCTTTGTTACAGCTCCAGTTGCATCCTGTTTTTCCTTGAAAACCCACTTTAAACCAATGGATTTTTTACCTTTTGGCAAATCAGTCAGCTTCCAGGTGTCATTCCTTTGGATTGACATCATTTCTTGGTGCATTGCATCTTCCCACTCCTTCTCAAAACTGCAGAGACTAGCTCTGATACCAATTGAAGCCTGGTATCCTCAAAATCAAATTACAAACTCAGAAAAAAACAAAGCTTTATTGAATCAAATATGAGGTACAAAATAACCTAAAACCTTAACCCCTATTTATAAGAAAAACAACCTCAAAAAGTCAAAGTTCTATCCCTAAAAACATGCCAACCAAAAACAATCTTAATCCAAACAAAAACTAATCTAATCTTTAAACTTTAAACTTTAAAAACTGAATTAAATAATCTAAAACAATTAAAACTAAAGTTTCTAACTTTAACCCCTTAACTATTTAATAATTACAAGATTATTCCAACATATGATACGCAAATGTTAATTCAGAACTAGTATCTACATTTGTAACTTCAAAATAAAAAAGAAACAACTCAACAACTCAACATGCTCGGTAATATCCCACTACGCTGTGGAAAAAAACAACTAAAACAAGTAAAATTTTACTAGCTTGAAGATTTTACTTTGGGTTTAATAGTCAAAATGGAGTCAGTTTTAATCAAGAAGTGATAAAAAAGACATTCGTTTAATGTTTACTTGAAATGTATGGAATTGAAGTTATTCTCATATATTGAGCTCTATTATTTTAAAGACACCAAATCCTGCTCTAACCTGGCCAATTTTCTTCTTTTTTTCTTTGCTTGATCTTTCTTTATTTTGGTTCTCTTTCTCTATAGAAATGCCAGATATTTTAAGAATTAGACATCTTCTTCATGAAAACTCGAGTTCAAGTTATTTTACTTTGTTTTCAAATTGCAGATTATTGAATGAAATTTGCCATATTAACTGTTTTCTCTAACAAATATGTTAAGGAAATATTCCCACCTTGAAACCTATGCTGTCAAAAGCCCTTCGGGCGTGCCTAGGCTCTAGGGCAAGGTGAGGCACAGGGAAAGCGCCTTGCGGTTATCTAGCCCCTTGGGCAGGATTCCGACAAGGCTTAGGAAAAGATTTCGGTTAGATTCTGATGAGATTTCTGCCAACTCTTATAAATTCCGGCAAACTTTTGCAAACTTCAGTAGCTTGAAACTTTAAAAATGCTTGAAACTTTAAAAAAATGACCTGTTACATGCCAATACTATTCTAAATTAGCCCTAAACAAGCCTAAAACATGTCTAAGACCCCTAAATTGGTATGTTTATGCTATGCGCCTTGTTTCTCTTAGGCCCTCGCTTTTTAAGCACTTTGCACGTAGGCCTAAGGCTCAACATTTGAGCCTTGAGTAAAGCCTTGCGTCTTTGATAATTATGCTTGAAACAAATCAAATTGTAGGACTATGAAAATTATTTTTTCATTCTTTTAAGCTTTTCTTTTACAAGTATTAGTGCAGTTTTTTTGTTGTTGTTGTACTTTCACTTTGTCTTGTATACAACTTTCATAATATATATTGCTACATTGAGTATATGATCTTTTGGGCAAAAACATTTTTGCTATTTATTTATGTTTGCTTTAGTTGTCTTGTATTTCTACTTATTAAAGAGCAAAATTTCTAGTCTATTGGGCCATGTCTTATGATTTTTTTTTCATGTTGACCTCAGATAGAATTAAAGACTGCGCCAGCTGACTACCGCTTCCCAACAACAAACCAAAGCAGACACTGTTTCACTCGTTATGTAGAGTTTCACAGGTATATTATAACAGAAGTGCGTCTGCACTATTTTATTATGCCATTTTTAGTGACCTTATAGATTCACATATCGTAATATTAAAATATTACTGTATGCTCTTAAAAACTGGGCAATTTCAAATATACCCCTGAAAATGTTAATAATATCGTATTTACTCTACCACAAAAATTAATATACAACAATAACAACCAAACCCAGTTACGTCCTACTAAAGTAGGGTCGAGTGAAGATGGGTGAGAGAAGGCAAACCTTATCCCTATCCCGATGGATGCCCTTTCAAATGCTTAGACTTCCACATTTACTGATAGAGATTATAGCTATATTAATATGTTAGTAATATAGAGTAGTAAGGGTATATTCTAGATATGAGTAGTTTGGTAATATCTGATATAGTGTGTTTGATTGTGTGTTATAAATAGAGGTTAAGAGTGAGTGGGAGGTGGGAAGAAAATTGTTAGGGTTAATATTGGCTCCTGCTTGGAGAAAGGTTTTGCCCTGGACATCATATTTGATGTAATCATCTGTTTCATTTTTAATACAATTTCGTCATTGTTCTTGTTTTGTCCAGTGTTGTAAAAATTGCTAGTCGCTAGTCGGTCGGCTAGGTAGGGACTAAGGATTAATCGGATTGAAATTTTATATGTAATTTTAAAAATTATATACATATATACAATTTTTTTATATATAATTTTTCAAATACCTAAAAATTTTAACCAATTAATTATAAATACCTTCAATTTTCTCCCTTTAAAAAACCATAAAAAATAAAAAAGCCCATGAACTATAAACCCAATATCCTTCTATCCTTTAAGCCCACAAAGAATTAACCCAATATTCTCCCGTTCTCAAAATTAGCCCGTTCTCGGCTTCTTTCCAGAATTCCAGCTAGGGCAAACACCGTTCTCAACTTTCTCGTTCTCAGACTTTGAGGCTTTGAGCCGATGGTCCTCAAATTCAAGACTTCGATCTGTAGCAGGCTAGCTGCAAGCAAGAGCCGATGCTCGATCTGTAGCAGGAGCTGATGTTCGATCCACGACTTCGATCGACTTGGATTTTGCAGCCGATCGGGAGAGGTTAAGGCCGATCGAGAGAGGTTAAGGCCGATCGGGAGTTGGAACGCTAGAAAAACCCTTTTTGGTACGATTTTTTTTTAACTAAAACCGATTATCTCTGATTCCCGACTAGCATCGATTAGGACCGACTAGGGCGACTAGGACCGGCTAGGACCGACTACGACCGACTATCGATTAATGGGGCGACTAGGCTAAAATTAATCAATTAGGGGCCGATTACCGATTAATCCCGATTAATCGGTTGCCTAATCACGATTTTTACAACACTGATTTTGTCATTGATTGATTATACTATGTGATTCTATTTGTTTGATTGTTCAATTGAATGGTATTCAATCTTCATCAATGGTCCGACCTTGCCTCAGACCTGCCAATTTCATCTTAATTTCATCATTGTTGGACTTCATTGTTGGTGTCTCGCATCAATTCCTGTCGATTTCATCTACATTTGTTGTCTGTTGATTTTCCAGTTTTGCCGACTAAGATAGCGCTAATTACAGGTTCCACCAACTTCAATCTCATCATCGTGTTTCCAATTTCATTCAATTGGATTCCAATTTCATCATTTGCTCGATCTAATAGCTGCCGTTGACCTGCTTCAGAACTATCGTCGACTTGATTTTGAATTCCGACTACCATGTTAAACCTCAACTCTTGATTAGATATTCACGATCAACAAATCGCCCAACTCCAGCAAGACGTTAATGAAATTAAGGCTTCACTGACACTGTTGAAGGAAGATCGCTCGGAATCCAATGAATTTCGGAAGATGGTCTTAGCTTGGATGACGTCCCATGAGAAGAAATCGATCGATTCCTCAGGATTTTCAGGGTTTTTCAATTCCAGTGGGGAAACTGGCTCGTCGGATTCTGATAGAGATCTTATCCTATATTGTTAATTAATAGTATTTTGTAATTGTAGGAGGGTGGTAAGTGTAGTTTCTAATTCTATAAATAAGGTCATTCGTATTGTGAGAGGCAGGGAATATTATTGTTAGAGGTTTAGACTCATTGCATGGCATTGAGGAGGGCATAGCCCTCGGACCACTAGTTGGTTATTTACCTATTGTAGATCCTTGTGATCATCTCCTTCGTATTCAATCTAATTTTGCATTCTGAATTCATCAATTCGTATTTCTATTTGAGTGTGTGATTTGAATCCTTATCATTGGTCCGACCTGCCGGATACCTGCCGTTCTACACATCCGTTTCCGTCAATTTCATCCTTGCGGGATCTACTCGCTGGTTTCACCTCAAATTCCTTGTTGATTGCAAGTGTTTCGGGTTGATTTTTTTGGATTTGCTCCAATTCGTCGCCGAATTCAGGTTCCGCTAATGCCAATTGCATCTTCGTGTTTTTAATTTGATTCAATTCATCTCTTCCAGGTTACGCTCATCGTCTGCCGATTTTCAATTCCATTTTAATTCCGATTTCTTGTTTCCAATTTCCGATTCCATTATGGTGAATCAAACCTCTCGTTTGGATACTCACGAACAGCAAATCCTGCAACTCCAAACTGATGTTGCAGAAATCAAGGCGTCGTTACTGGCGTTGAATGATGAACGTGCGGAATCCGCCGAATTCCGTAAGGTGGTTCTGAATTGGATGAAATCGCAGGAGAAGCGACCCGTGGATGATTCATCGGGTGCCTCAGGTCTGGTGTTTTCGACTTCCGGCGTCAATTCCAGTTCATCTGATCCTTCTTCTGGATTACCGTGGGCTGTGAAGAAGGTCAAATTGCCCGAGTTCTCTGGTTTTGATCCGCAAGGTTGGATTCAAAAGGCTAATTTGTTTTTTGACATAAATACTGTTGCTGATGACATTCGCTTGCATCTAATTCAATTGAGCATGATTGGTGTTGCTCACCACTGGTATAAGGTCCTCACTCAGGTTCGTCCTTCCTTGACTTGGCTGGAATTTCAATCAGAATTGTTACACCGTTTTAGTGGTCTGGAAATTCAGAATCCTTATGAACAATTAGCTACTATTCGGCAATCGCATTCCATCTTTGATTATATAGATGATTTTGAGTATGTGTTGTCATTGGTTCCTCCTTTACCAGAGTCCCAAACTCTCGGTTATTTTATCGCTGGGTTGAAGGATGATGTCAAACAGCAAGTTCGTTTACATCGACCAACTTCTTGTATGAATGCGATGTATTTGGCTAAGGATGTCGAGTTGATGCTTCGACCATCGGATTCAAATTCGTTGTTGTCTCGTTTTAGATATTCTCCACAGATGGGGCTGCCGATGTTGGATTCTGGAATCGGACATCGTTCATTGGGTACTAGGATGTCCACACATAGTGTGAATGGCAGACCTGCCAGTGGGCAAGCAAGTTATCATGATCGCGGTGTTCGTTCCTTATCTCGAACTGAATGGGAGGAACGTAGAAAGAAAGGATTATGCTACAAGTGTGGACAACCTTTTAGTCCAACACATAAGTGTCCGGAGGGTAAACTCCGGGTGTTGTTGCTTGGGGATGATGAACCTGACGGACTTGAGGGGCTACATTTTCAGATGGAGCATATGGACACTTTTCAATCGGATGGGGTTATCGAGAGGGCTGTGGGATCTTCTCTCAAGCCTTGAGGACAAGTCTTGGGTTATGGGGGGAGTATTGATAGAGATCTTATCCTATATTGTTAATTAATAGTATTTTGTAATTGTAGGAGGGTGGTAAGTGTAGTTTCTAATTCTATAAATAAGGTCATTCGTATTGTGAGAGGCAGGGAATATTATTGTTAGAGGTTTAGACTCATTGCATGGCATTGAGGAGGGCATAGCCCTGGGACCACTAGTTGGTTATTTACCTATTGTAGATCCTTGTGATCATCTCCTTCGTATTCAATCTAATTTTGCATTCTGAATTCATCAATTCGTATTTCTATTTGAGTGTGTGATTTGAATCCTTATCAGATTCGATTCATGATTATCTACACGATTGTCGCCGGTAATGTTTCTCTTTCGGGCTTTCGTTATTCCAATCGATCTGGGCCTGCATTGAATGATGGGCTGGCTGGTGTGGGCCAATATCAGCCCAAATCTGCTGTTAATTCTAGTTCATCTAAGGCAGTTGCAGCAGATCCTTCACATGCGAGTGCATTTTCAAGGGTCTTGCAAGGACAAGAATCATCAACATCACGAGTCCTTTTTGGAGAGTATAACGAATCAGATTCATGTGGTAGGCCCATTCAATGGCCATCTTCTTTAACGATAGACGCAAATGACAAAATCGACCCTGCATCTATCTCTCAACATTACTCCACAATGGACAAAGTTTCCTTCGGGAGGCCCACCGAATCCTTTTTCACGAATCTATTATCAGGCCCTGATTTGGTCGCCAGTAAGGCCTCTCTTTCCCTTTTTCGTTATCAACATAGTTCTGGGCCTTTAACAGGTGATGGACCTCAAGTGTTGGGTCAAGGGGAGCCCAAACGTGTTCATACACCCAAAATAACTGAGCGAAGGCATCCTGTTTGCTCCTTTGATAGCATTCGTATCAAGTTGGGGAATGGGCATTTAGTTTATGTGACTGATTGGGATATGGACCTTCGGTCCACCCTTCAAATTGACATTCCATGTTCGTTTCCTGCCATTCGATCATGCATCGTCTCCTCTACTCCTGAGTTGGGGCAGGTTTTGCATCATGATCGCGGAGCTCGATATCTTTTGCGTTTGGAATGGAAAGGATGTAGGAAAAAAGGAATTTGTTTGCGTTGGGATAATCGATATGGGCCAGTTAACAAATGTCCGGACGGCAAGAAACAAGGCAGGACACATGATTCACTCCCAAGTCTTGAGGACAAGACTTTTAAATAAGGGGGGAGTAATGATAGAGATTATAGCTATATTAATATGTTAGTAATATATAGTAGTAAGGGTATATTCTAGATATGGGTAGTTTGGTAATATTTGATACAGTGTGTTTGATTGGGTATTATAAATAGAGGTTAAGAGTGTGAGTGGGAGGTGGGAAGAAAATTGTTAGGGTTAATATTGGCTCCTGCTTGGAGAAGGGTTTTACCCTGGATATCATCTTTGATGTAATCGTCTATTTCATTTTTAATAAAATTTCATCATTGTTCTTGTTTTGTCATTGATTGATTATACTACGTGATTCTATTTGTTTGATTGTTCAATTGAATGGTATTCAATCTTCATCATTTACCCATTTCAAATGTAATCTGATGAGAATCCAAATCAAACACACAATAGAAATAGGAATCACAATTGAAAATGATAAGAAGAAGACGGAAATGATGATATTACTGAACAAATGATTACATCAAAGGAAATGAACAAACGATTACTTCATCAGAAGATGACCCAGGGTTACACCCTTCTCCAAGCCTAAGCAGGAGCCAATTACAATTCTGAATAATTTTCTTCACACCCCAAATCATAAGACTCACCCCTATTTATAACCCACTAACACATAACTAGAAACCAATATTACCAAGCTACCCTTATCTAGAACCTACCATAACTACTAACTATGATTAACATATTATTATAACTCTAATCTCTATCATTACTCTCCCCTTATTTAAAAGTCTTGTCCTCAAGACTTGGGAGTTAATCATTGATCCTGTCTTGCTTCAAGTGTCTTGCCTTCCGGACGCTTGTGAGCTGGCCCATATCTATTCCCCCAACGCAAACAAATTCGTTTCTTCTTACGTCCTTTCCAATCCAAACGTGAAAGATCTCGAGCTACTCGATCGCGATGAAAAACATGTCCCCACTCAGGGGTAGAAGAATGTAAATCAAATAACCATAACTTGAGAGCACCCTTGTTTGAATGAGTTGTTGAAAGGTCTTGCAGCATAACCGAATGCTCTTCGTGGTTGAATTCCATCCATGAATGTTGCCAATCATGGACTACTTCCCCCAAGGATTGTAACCTAGCCATACCCAATAACACTTCCCATGTCCCATTATCAAAAACAATTCCTTGTAATACCCTCTCGCAACATGTTGTAGTTCCCCCAATATCAACTAAGAGACCAACCGATTCTAATGGCAAACAATTACCCCTTAACGAAGGATCCTCTTGGTTAGGAGAATTATCAATTCCCAACAACAAATGTTCACCCTCCCCTTTATAGGATGCATCATTTCTCAACAACAGAACATGCAGCTTTCCCGAACATTTAGGAGTCGGTTTGAATTGTTGGCCCCACCGAAAACACAGGCCCTTCTTACGTCGGTCCTCCCACTCTATTCGAAACAAGGAACGACGTCCTCTATAACTTGAATTGACCTGCCCACGCTCAGGCAACCTAAGCACCCCTGCTTTCGAATCCCTATTTGGCTGAGATCCTTCCCTTCGTGGCTGATAACTCTTCTCTGATGGATGGGAACTAAAAGATGTGTTGGGCTGAAATTGGCCCACCCCCAACAGCCCATCATTGGATACACCATTGTATACAGGCCCAGATCCCTTTGAATAAAAACCAGGAAAAGAGACCTTACCAGCGTCGGATGTAGGACGCACTGTATCCTCTACGTCCTTACTATAATCGGGAATCAAATCCGATTGTTGGGTAGTAGCTAAGTTCGCAGAAGAATTATGAGGTTCGAAGTTACCAGAACACTGCAGTAGCTCTGATTGGAGCTCCGACAATGAAGAATCGACCGAGTTCTTCTCATAGGACTTCATCCAAGCTAATACCCTTGTGCGGAATTCGGTTGCTTCCGTTCGATCCTCCGACAACATTTGTTTGATTTCAGCAACATCCAATTGAAGTTGTTTGATCTGTTTCTCATGAACATCGAGGCGAGAATCATGATTACGGGTCTCCATTTCCGATAAGTCGTCGTCAGATCTGGAAATCGAAATTGGAAACGAGAGTTCTGATTGCACATCTGGAATTGGTTGATTTGTTGCAGAAGATGAAACCGCAATTGGAAGATCCTGAAATCGACGGCTAATTGGACGATACATCTAGAAAATCAGTCGACGATTTCTGAAATTGGGAAACTACGGTGGCGACGAAATCTACGACAGATGAAATAGGAATCGAATTGTAGGTGGAGAACGGCAGATGACGAAGACTGCGATGAAACGGCGTTGAAATGAAATAAAAAATGATTGAACGGGAGATTCGAGATTTGCAGAGGAAAGTAAGCGGCAGGTCGGACCAATGATGAGAATCCAAATCAAACACACAATAGAAATAGGAATCACGATTGAAAATGATAAGAAGACAGAAATGATGATATTACTGAACAAATGATTACATCAAAGGAAATGAACAAACGATTACTTCATCAGAAGATGACCCAGGGTTACACCCTTCTCCAAGCCTAAGCAGGAGCCAATTACAATTCTGAATAATTTTCTTCACACCCCAAATCATAAGACTCACCCCTATTTATAACCCACTAACACATAACTAGAAACCAATATTACCAAGCTACTCTTATCTAGAACCTACCATAACTACTAACTATGATTAACATATTATTATAACTCTAATCTCTATCATAATCTATATATTATGACCATTATGCCCTTGTTTTTCTACACTCTAAACCCTCATCCTAATGCATGTTTTAAGGAAAATGCTATAACTGTCCTAAATTTGAAAAATGTGTATATTATGGTATCATACCAAATTTTGAGGAGATGTATGAATTTATCCCTTTAGAAATCTATGGTGTCACTGTCATCTACTTTAAATGTGATAAAATGAACGTGTGCCTGAGGTTAGAGGTTGGATTAATGTGAAATAATGCCATCCCAAATTTTTTTTGCATTGTAACAACAAAAGGGATAGTTAAAAGTTTGTTGATCTATCTGTTTTTTTTTTTTTTAATTTGTTTTCTTGTAGACTACAATAGCACACACATGCAAACCCAAGCAAGCATGACTACAATAACATTGAGAAGTTTAGATAAAATGTTAGAACAGGCCGAATCGTGTTGGGTTGAACAGAAACAATTTTTGTCCTACATATTATATTTAAGAAATATGATAATTTGATTACACAAATTTTGTTACTTCAATAATAAATTTACTATTTTATTACAATGATTGAAGAGGTTTATACATTTTCAGCCCTTTCACATTTTAGCTATATTTACCAGTTTGATCCATAAGAGGCTTATCATTACTGCAATCAACCCATTAATAAGTAAATGGGTCGTCATAAGTAAATGGGTCGAGATTGCCAAAACAAGGCCTTGGGTTCATGAATCAACTAATTTACTTCCTTTTTACTTTTAAAAAGCTATGATTCTCATTTCTGTATTTTAAGAATTAATTATTTTCTTTGATCAATTTGCTAATCTATGGTCAACTGCAGATGTGTTGCGGCTAAGGGTGACGATGCTTCTGAATGTGAGAAGTTTGCCAAATTTTATCGTTCTCTCTGCCCGGCTGAATGGGTAAGCATTGTTTTATATATATTTAAAATACAATGAAGGGAATAGTAAACTTTAAGCATTTTCATTTTGATCACAAAACTCAAAGTGTTCTCATTTTGGTCACAATTTTCTTTCTACTTTATTAGGTTCATTTATTAACATGATGTGTGTTGTTACGTCTTTGCTTGTATTCGTGTCTTTTGACGCTTGCTTTTATAACATATTACATTTTTGGGTTTTATGACGGAGTGACAACCTTTAGTCCTTTACTATATTTTTTCTGATGTTTAGAATTGTGCCGCCAGCGTTGGCTCGGGTTCGAGGCTGTGCCCCTCCCAAATTTTTATTGTTTTGTTTGTGTTTTTTTCTATTGTTTTGGGTTTTTGAAGGTGTAGGTGTTATTGTGACCCAATTTGCAGTTGAGTTTCTTGATGTCTTAAATTTTACGTCGGAATGATAGCCGCTGCTAGTAGTTTTGGTGCTCACGTTTTGAGATTGTGATGGAATTCCTGGCACAATGAGTTGGGAATATAACTTATTTACAATAATAATAATCTAATTCCAATTTTTGTATGTGAACGACTTCCAATAACTGGAGGGTTTTATGAGGGTGTTGTAGGTTGACAGGTGGAATGAGCAGAGGGAGAATGGGATATTTCCGGGCCCTCTGTGATCTCATCTGGATGAAGATGCTGGCTGACCTGGCATGGTTATTGATTGTTTGATTTTTATCTCTACAGTGTTTATGTTTCTAAGACTGTTTGGTCAATAAGACGCCATCTTTTTTATTTTTATTTTTTAATTTTTATAAACAGGATGTTTGCTGGCCACATACCCTTGTATCATGGACTCTTTTTAACGTTTTTGAACTATTTCTGTTAATTTGGTCGTATTTATATATAAACTTTATCTGAGATAAGGGTCGGGTGTGTCTTCGTTTCATCATGCAGATCAAATTAAATAATGAGATTTTACTGGTATGTTTGTTTTGTTGTTTATCTAAGCTTTATCTTGGTTAAACCTGGTCATGACATCTCAAATGTTGAACATTAGACGCTCTCCTGCTATGATATTTTAAAAACTACATGTTTGCTAGCTGGATTTGTTTTGACCAATGGTTTCATAATTAGATTTAAAATTTTGACAATATTTAAGTTTTCATGTAGTTTTAGCATTACATTAACGAAAAATTAGAAGGTACGTAATCATTTAAAAAAAAAGTTATTAAGCTAAAAAGTATTTATATAATTCTGTTTAAAACAGCAATATATTTTTGTATCCACATATCGGTACTTGGTTTTTATTGATACTGTACATGCATTAGCTATTACTAAGAAAATTTGATATATTCTAGGATTCAAAGTCTTTTTGATTAGTTTTAATAGTCTTTTTTTATAATAGAATAAACGAAAGTCAAGTAAAAATATATCTTGTAACCTATTCATGTTCTCTAAGTCTTATAAAATAGGGTGAATTACATATATATTTTCTTGTTAAAACCTTTTATTACATATTTACCCAATCATAAAACTAAATTATATATTTTCCCTTTCTAAACCAAATCTATCTATACTAATAAATCAAAATAAAATGTGCCATATGTCACTTTTCAAGACCATCCTTATAAAATTTTTTCCGTCTCTCCTATTAAATGCACACATATTCAATAATAATAATATTAAATATGAAATATAATTTTATATATTTTTAAATTAAAAAAAGGTTTTTAACACATTTAAAAATATATTAATTTTAAAAGAGTACATTTTTTTAGAATCCAAATTATTATGAAATATAAAATATTCAATAATTGTTTTTCAAAACGAAATATTCAAAAAAATAAACTTTAATAGAATTAGTGTTTAAATAAATAATATTATTATTTTATTACTTATGTATTAAACTATATACACTATTAATCATATTATTATTGACTATTTATTATTTTTTATTTAACCCGTGTAATACACGGGGTATTGACCTAGTATATTATATATATATATATATATATCCATTTTATTAAAAAAAATTATGTATATTGTATTTTACCCTTAATGAACTAACTAATAATAATTTACATATTTATCCTTAATAAGGGGTGATTTTGTAACATTGGGATATTTGTAATTTAATTTAACATTAGGGATATATATAATTTAGATGTTTAATAAGAGGATATACGATATTATCCCTATAAAATATCATATGAAATAAAATGCTTAAAAGGTATATAAAGAAATTCTTTGATTGGTTTTTTTACAAAGGAATGATCTATATGATATGTACACTTGCCTATTTTGAGTAATTGAGTTGAATTAGAAGTAATTTCACATATTTATTTATAGCTTAAAATGTGTAAAAATAATTATTAAAAGAGTAAATTTTCGAGATGGTTCATGTGCTTTTCTAATATTTCGTTCTTGGTCTCTAAATTTCATAAACCACCCATATGTTCCTAAACTTTAAACATTTGTAACACATATAATTATTAGGTCATTAAATTACCCTCACATGCTTGACCAAATTATTTTTATCTAAGTACTGTATGTGTTACAAATATTTAAATTTGTTATGGGTCAATTTTTATGGTATGAGATTCGGGATAGTCGAGGATAATTCGGAATATGGGATTCTTAAGTATCCTCAAATATCCTCAAGTATCTTGAATGCTAACGTTGCTAATCGATCTTTTCTCTGTATAGCTTGACTTAGTCTTGCAGGTAAGTTATTGTGGACGTGTTTTACCTTAAAAGTCGGGATAAAGTCAAAGAAAACGTGGTAAACATGCTAAATAACGGCTACAAGTGGAGAACAAGTCACCAACGGTCATATTGACTAGATTTGACCTAAAGATTCGGAGTTTAGTTGACAGAAGCGTTTCCACACGTTTAATGGACGTGGCAGCTGCCACAATTGAAGACATGGTCATGATTCCGAGATTCCCGCCGGAATATTCGGGAATATAGTTAATTGTATCTTACTATAAATTGAGACAACATCGATCTAGGAACACACACAGCTCACTTAACTTACTTTTGCTTATTTCTTGTTCACAATCTTAGCATTCAGAATTCTTGAACACATAGTGATCGATCAATTGCGCTCTTGTATTGTAATCTTATATTTTGTATTAATAAGAACAAGGCAGAGTGACGATTGTCACCTCCCGAGGTTTTTATGCCGGCAATCCTAAGGGATTAAGGGCTTTTCCTCGTATAAATCTCGTGTGTTTGGCTGTTTTTCTATTTTATATTATGGTTAAACATTACTGATAAACTGTTTTCTTGATTATTAAACACAATTCCCCACTAAACTAATTCGGTTTTGCTAAAAATTATACTTGTTAATTTTTACCCGAAACAAAAGTTTGGGAGCATATGAGTAATTTATAAAACAATTTATAAAACTTAAAGGCAAAGATTGAAATACTAACAAAACACAGAAAGCATAACAATTTACTCTTGTTAAATGAGATATGAATTTCACACATCATTAATTTAACACCCACCATGTATCACACGTAGTTATTCTCATAGCATATCACATTAATTGAGTGTTTTATTAGTCGACTCAAGTTTGCGCCCAAATTCTGCTGTTTAGTGCAGAACTTGCCCATTCATCTTTAACCATGTTCAATTGTATTTTTGGCATCCCCATTTTCGTTATATAAGTACAAGCGACCATTGAAATTGATGTTTTGTGATTCGACTAGGTAACACTATGGATGGACATGTTTTACTGGGACTCTAATGGTACTTGCTGAACATTATCTATAGCGGTACTGGTGGTATTTTTTATTTATGTTTTTAGTAGGCCTTACTAAACATAAACCACCCTCATCTTTGAGACACCAGCCGACTGTCTTTTATAATCCCATATAGGCCTTATACAACCCATATAAAGTCAATCAACCCGGCAAAAGCTGCTAGGGCTGACGTGTCAGATTTGATGTGAATCTATACGGTCGTATAGTTCAAACATATACGTCCGTATAAACCTTATACGGGTGTATGAAATTTTAGAAAACTCAGAAAATCTTGGTTTTGACATGACTAAGATTCCTCGATAAGCGAACCAATTATATGACGTGAAATAAGATTCCTCGATTTACGTGTTGCAAAACTATATATATTCGGTTCGATCGTATAGATTTACAAACGAATTCATTACAATAACAAAATTCCTCTGTATTTAACTCATTGAGATGTCGGCGAATTTTGGTGGAGAATCTTCTGGGAACATTTCAGTTTTTGATACTGAACATGCATTACAAGTATTATTATGTTTGTTTTATGTTAAAGCTTGATAGTTTTCACAAATTATTTGAATATTTTAGGTGTTCATGACATTGGAAGATTTGTTAAGTAGGGTGCAAGAACCTAGACGCATCAATGGAGTTGTCATTGTCAAACAACGTTCAAAGAAAACGTTAATGGCGATGTGATTAAAGTGTTTCTAAATTGTGATCGTGGTGGTGAATATAAAGGAACATCCTCAATCAGACGTTCTGGAACAAAAAGAACCAACTGTTCGTTTCAGTTGGCTGCAAAATACTTTCCCGATGAAAGCTGTTGGATGTTGCGTGTCACATGTGCTGAACGCAATCACGAACTTGCACAACAACTGGAGGTGCACCCATTTGCCATGAGGTTAAACGATAAAGAAAAACGTATGGTTGAGGAGCTGTCAAGGCACAACATGGAACCTGTCACACCCCCAAATTTCAACTAACGGAATAATCTGTCACACCCCCAAATTTCAACTAACGGAATCACACCGTTTGGGAGCATGACAAACCAGGATCTCAGATCATTAGACATAGCGAAGACCTCTATATGAATTTCAAAACATACTTTGGTATTTAAACATAACATCAGAGTTTACAAAAGTTGCGGAAGCGTTTAAAACCAATAACAGTTGTAAAGTAAACATTACAAACAAAATACTTAAATGTTCAAATTCAAATATCCAAAATGTTTAAAATGCATGAGACTCTATCTCCTAGTCCATGCCAGCTTTAACGCGCGCCTTAGCGTCCTGAGAAAACATGTAAATCAAGTCAACACAAAGGTTGGTGCATAACACAGGTTTTAAGCATTCACAATGTTCAAAACAACAGTTTGAATAACAAGATTGTAGATAACATAATCACACATGCACAGTCATGATAGCTAGTCATATAAACTATTTACATAAGTGTTCGACACCGAAGCTGACGGATTGCCATGCTATAGCATGTTTTCGCCTTGCCACTATTGTCTATCACAACAATAGTAAAATTGTGTTTGGTCAGTCAAACACCTGCGTAGATCCCATCTACCAGGTGAGGTTTGTCAAACCTAATAGATCTATTTCCAACTACCACGCTTTGCATTACAGCAAACTAAACGGTTCGAGGTGTGTAAGGACTTTCAAGTTGATATGTTTTCACATAATGTAAACAGCTAACTCATGCAAGTGATATGTATCTAAAAACAGTTTGTTGCACATGTTTTCTCCCCCAAAACAGTTTAAAATAAGAAAGGGGCCGTGTACGCACCTTTGATAATTGCAGAATGATCAAATACGTGTGAACTTGCGTAGAAATCCTCTACGAAGAATCTGTGGTTTAAACAATAACCTAAAGTTATTCGGAATGTCGTTTTGTGCTTGACATCACATACGTGTCAACACACGTATGTTAAAATGTTAAGAATGTGTATACGTATATACGCGTGACTTAGAAATCGTTTAAATAAATCACATCATTATTTATTTAAACCAACGTAATTATACTCGATTTCGTTTTCGAATTAAAATATGAATTTTATTATCCTAATACGTTCGTATTCTCGTTACGATTCCAACGCAACTTGAACGAGTCAAAACGGAGTTCGTATGTGAAAGATATATCAAAAATACCAAAAATGGTATTTTTTTCAAAAACCCGGCCATCCCATGGCTCGAACCCGCGACCCTTCACACGCAACACACACACTCTACCATCTCGCCCGCTAGGGTATCGCGACATGATTCCAGAATTAATTGTTTTAACTCCTAACAGATCAGTTCCCCTTTGACATTCTATAGCCGAAGCAACCATTCCAAATTGAACCTCAATACTCATGATTTCGATCTTTAACCTTAGGGCTTCTGTTATAATCACTTAATCGAATCCTTAGATGATCTTAATTCTAACAATTAACTATTGAAACTCAATTAATCGACTATAAACCGGTTCGAACTCAAGTTCCCTAATTCCCACATTAAATCAGTCGAATTGATAATAAAAAGATTTCTGATTCAAATGAATTTCATTAAGATTGATATTTCGAAACCTTCTGATAGTTTTAATTGAATTATAGAACACATTTGAATCGAACCCCCACTTCGACATTGTTCTATAACCCTAGAAATCGAATCATTGCTAAATTGTTATAGAATCATGAAATTAACTTAAACTAAACTTACATCGGAGTCTTCTGAAGCTAGGGATGTAATTCAATTTCATTTTCCAATTCGTTTGCTATGAAATCCCCAAAACATTTTATCATCAAGAACCCTAGAATTGAAATCATTCAATTCGTGCTTATATCATGAAATTGACACATGGATTAGTTTAGCCGAAGCATTCTGAAACTAGTGGTGATGTTTAATTAGATTTAAGAATCCATCTAAATCAAAACCCCCAAAACCGTATTTATATGAACCCTAGTTATTAGTTTTTCTACAATTCGATGTTAACAGCCTCAATTGACTTAGGATCAACCTTATTCGACTCCTTTAGATGTAGTAGATGTCGAGAATTACCTGTTTTGACTCCCGATTGATGTAGTTCCCCTTGAGGATGATATTCGGCCTAGGTCTCAATCCAATTTCTTCTTCCAACGCTTCTGGAATCACTTTGTTGTGGGTAAAACTCTCTAAAGAAGCCGATTAGTGTTTAGGAGTTCTCAATTGTGAGAATTGTAATCGAATTGTGAGAAATCTAAAGGTAAGGACGACGGTTTCAACCTTTTGCTATCATTCCAGTTTAATTCGATCAATAATTGTAACCATAACGTCTGAAAACTGATAATAATCATCAATACTATGATTAGGAGTAATCAATTTCGGTTACACTTAAGTTTAATGTGGAAATTCGAATTCCATAAGCCATTTAGTCGAATTTGACTTATAAAAGTCAAAATTGACATTAAAAAAATCACTTGCAAGTTTAATCTTCAACAACTTAATACTTAGGAATTGATTTTTCTTAATTCCTAACTCCTATAGGTTATTCTGGATCGACAACATATCATTTCAATTAACAAAGTTGAGCCTAAAATCCCTAATTGTTACTAATTGAATTACTTAGAATATTGTTGGGCTAATTTAATCCTTTTGGGCTTCTTCAATACAATTGGGCCTCACCGGGCCTTCCTTGGGCCTACTTTGGCCTTCATCGGCCTTACTGGGCCTTATTGGGCCTTGCATTTATAATTGGGCTTCCTAGATCTCAATGGGCCTACCTTGGGCCTTCTTTGGCCTTAGTGGGCCTATCTGGGCTTCAGTGAGCCTTCATAGACTTCCTTGGGCCTAATTTATCCTGTTGGGCCTGTGATCTCACTCTCTTCAGTTAACAAAGTTAATCCGAAAAGTCGGATTGTCACATCATCCCCTTGTTGAAGGAATTTTCGTCCCGAAAATTAGTAAGTGTTAGGAGTAATTAGGAAACTACTTACGAGTTTAAATCGTACGTGTTAGTGTGATTTGATCATTCTGTGTGCTTGTGTGTACTCACACACAAAGTCTAATGCTTGCAACATCACAACTCAATTGTGATCGTTCAATGTGACTGTTTGCGTGTACACTAGTTAGTTCACCTAACTGTGACTGTTTGTGTTTGATCATACTGTGTTGTGTAACCTCACACATAGTGAGTGTCTGAAACTGTTTGTACTATGTAACCCCGCACATAGCAAAATGTGTGTTGTGTAACCTCAGTGTCTGAAACTGTTTGTACTATGTAACCCCGCACATAGCAAAATGTGTGTTGTGTAACCTCACACATAGTGAGTGTCTATAACCGTTTGTACTATGCAACCCCGCACATAGCAAAATGTGTATAACCAATCATGTATATACTACCATAACAT
This sequence comes from Mikania micrantha, assembly GCA_009363875.1. Lineage (NCBI taxonomy): Eukaryota > Viridiplantae > Streptophyta > Magnoliopsida > Asterales > Asteraceae > Mikania > Mikania micrantha. Next base: position 54,500,277 of record CM018693.1, read on the forward strand.
GTAACATATGAAATGTAGCACATAAAATATATAGAATGTAATGTAGCACAAATGTTTGTAACAAAATCAATTGAATAAATAAAATGTTTGTGCTTACAGTTTGAAATTTGCAGTGTTTGATGTGTGAAGCATCACGTCATCCCCTTGTTGAAGGAAATTTCGTCCCGAAATTTAACGTGCGCTCTCAGTGTTAGCAGTAGCTGTTTTGAATAGATGAGGATATTTCTTCATCATTTGATCTTCCCGTTCCCATGTGAATTCAGGACCACGTCTTGAATTCCATCGGACTTTGACTATCGGAATCTTGCTTTGCTTAAGTTGTTTGACCTCTCGGTCCATGATTTCTGCCGGTTCTTCAATGAATCGTAACTGTTCATCTACTTGTATTTCTTCCAACGGTACAATCAATGTCTCATCAGAAAGACATTTCTTTAAGTTTGACACATGAAAAACATCATGAACTCCACTGAGTTCATCCGGTAGTTTGAGTTGGTACGCAACCGGACCAATCCTTTTCAGGATCTCAAAAGGTCCTACGTAACGTGGACTAAGCTTTCCGCGCTTGCCGAATCGTATCACACCTTTCCAAGGTGATACTTTTAGAAGAACTCGGTCTCCTACTTGAAACTCCAACGGCTTACGGCGTTTGTCAGCATAGCTCTTCTGTCGATCCCGGGCCGCTGCCATACGGTTCCGGATTTGAACTATCTTCTCTGTCGTCTCGTGCACCAGTTCAGGACCTGTAATCTGACTGTCTCCAATCTCAGCCCAACAAACTGGTGAACGACATTTGCGACCATACAAAGCTTCAAACGGTGCTGCTTGAATACTTGTATGATAACTATTATTGTAAGAGAATTCCACTAACGGTAAGTGATTCTCCCAGCTATCACCAAAGTCAATTACACAAGCTCGTAGCATATCCTCGAGCGTTTGAATCGTTCGTTCACTTTGACCGTCGGTCTGTGGATGATAGGCGGTACTCATATCCAAGCGAGTCCCTAATGACTTATGAAGAGATTTCCAAAAATTGGAAGTAAACCGGGCATCCCGATCTGATATAATAGAGATTGGCACGCCATGCCGTGCTACTACTTCCTTGATATAAATGCGAGTCAATTTCTCCATCTTATCAGTTTCCTTGATTGCTAAGAAGTGTGCAGATTTCGTTAATCGATCGACAATTACCCATATCGTATCACAACCACTCGGTGTACGGGGTAACTTAGTAATGAAATCCATCGAAATCTGTTCCCACTTCCACATCGGTATCTCTGGTTGTTGCAGTAAACCAGATGGCTTCTGGTATTCAACTTTGACTTTCGAACAAGTCAAACATTTGCTAACGTACTTAGCAATATCAGCTTTCATGTGAGGCCACCAATACAGTGCCTTCAAATCATGATACATCTTATCTGATCCCGGATGGACTGAATACCTGGACTTGTGTGCTTCATCCATCACGAGTTCCCTTAAACCTCCATACAAAGGTATCCACATTCGATCAATGAAATAACGAATTCCATCAGGTTTAACATCCAATTGTTCTTCCATTCCTCGTAAAGATTCCGGTACTAAATTTTCCTTTTTCAAGGCCTCAATCTGAGCACTGTGCACCTTGTCAGGTAAGTCAGTATGTATTGTCATCATAAGTGCACGAACCCGTCTTGTTCCCGTTGTATCTTTTCTGCTCAAAGCGTCAGCTACTACATTGGCTTTTCCCGGGTGATACTTAATCGCACACTCATAATCGTTCAACAACTCAACCCATCGTCGTTGTCTCATATTGAGTTCCTTCTGATCAAAGATATGTTGCAAACTCTTATGATCATTATAAATAGTACACTTAGTTCCATACAGATAATGCCTCCAAATTTTCAAAGCAAAAACCACTGCCCCTAACTCCAAGTCATGAGTAGTGTAATTCTTTTCGTGCGTTCGTAGTTGTCTGGAAGCATAAGCAATCACTTTATCCCGTTGCATCAACACACATCCCAAACCTTGTGCAGATGCATCACAATACACCACAAAGTCTTCTGTTCCTTCCGGTAGGGACAGAATCGGTGCGCTGCAAAGCTTCTGTTTCAATAACTGGAACGCAGTTTCCTGTTTTTCCGTCCTGTTATACTTCGTTCCCTTGTGCGTAAGAGCTGTGAGTGGTTGAGCGATCTTTGAGAAACCTTCAATGAATCGTCGATAATAACCCGCCAACCCAAGGAACTGTCGTACCTCGGTAGGGGTCTTTGGTGCTTCCCAATTCTTAATCGCTTCAATCTTCGCTGGATCAACATGTATACCCTTTTCGTTGACTATATGACCCAAAAATTGTACTTCTCGCATCCAGAAATCACATTTCGAGAACTTAGCGTACAATTGTTCTTGTTTCAGTAGCTCTAATAGTAATCGAAGATGTTCGGCGTGCTCCTCCTCAGACTGTGAATAGATGAGAATGTCATCAATGAAAACAATGACAAACTTATCAAGATAAGGTTTACAAACACGATTCATGAGATCCATGAATACAGCTGGAGCGTTTGTCAACCCGAATGGCATGACCAAGAACTCATAATGGCCATATCGTGTCCTGAATGCTGTCTTCGGAATATCCTCCTCCTGGACTCTTAGTTGATGATAACCATACCTGAGATCAATCTTCGAGTAGTAACTCGAACCTTGCAATTGATCGAACAGATCGTCAATCCTGGGTAACGGATACCGGTTCTTGATAGTAACCTTGTTCAATTCCCGGTAATCGATACACATACGGAAAGTCCCGTCCTTCTTCTTGACAAACAAAACTGGAGCTCCCCATGGTGAAAAACTAGGTCGTATGAAACCCTTATCCAACAACTCTTGCAATTGTGTGGATAACTCTTGCATCTCTGACGGTGCAAGTCGATAAGGCGCCCTAGCTATCGGTGCTGCATCTGGTGTAAGATCGATTCGAAATTCCACCTGTCTGATAGGCGGTAATCCCGGCAAGTCTTCTGGAAACACCTCCGGAAATTCACAAACTACAGGTATATCTTCAATCTTCTTCTCAACTACTGGCTTTTCAGTTATAAGTGCTATAACTGCCGTATGACCTTTACGCAGACATTTGTGTGCTTTCAAACAAGATATGAGACGCAGTGGCGTACTGCTCTTCTCGCCTTGTACATACAATGTCTCTCCCTGCGGAAAAGGTATGCGAACAATCTTTTCATGGCATACAATTTCAGCCTGGTTTTTGGACAACCAGTCCATGCCAATAACTACATCAAAACTGCCTAAGGCAATAGGCATAAGATCGATTTCTAATGTTTGACCCATCAAATCAAGTATACATCCCTTAAAAATACTTTCCACTACAATCAACTTACCATCAGCTAATTCCACAGTGTATGGACTATCTAAGGCAGTGGGACTAACATTTAGAAACTTAGCAAGTGAACTAGATACAAAACTCCGATCGGCACCAGTGTCAAATAACATAGAGGCATAGTGATTATTTAAGAGGAACGTACCCGTAACAATGTTGGGATCCTCCCGCGCTTGACGTCCTCCAATCACAAACGCCCTGCCTCTAGCACCATTGTTGTTGTTGTTGTTATTGTTGTTGTTGTTGTTGGTGCCATTTCCATTACCGTTGCCATTTCCATTGCCATTGGCATTATTGTCCCCGCCTTTCTTGAGCTGTGGGCAATCTTTCTTAAAATGCCCCATCTTGCCACACTCAAAACAACCTTTCTGAGCGTTGTTCTGGTTATTGTTCTGGTTGTTGTTGTTCTGTAGTTCCCCGCGACAATCTTTAGCCGCATGTCCAATCTTGCCACACCTCTGGCACTTAGCTTTCTCACACTGATTACCTGCATGATGGTAACCACACCTATTGCACTTGGGGTGTTTGCCAATATAACCCCCCGACGATGATGAGTGCTGACCACTGCTTGAACCATGATAAGACTTGTTGGAGTCTTGCTTCCGGTTTTGCTGATATGATTGTTGGTTGTTACCCTTGAAGTTGTTACCTTCCCACTTTCTCTTATGATCTCCTACCTTGGTAGCAGATGTTCGTTTGGGCAGAGTCCCCTGTAACACTGCCTGATCAGTAAGCTGATGCGCTAAACGAACAGCTTGTTGGATGGTGGTGGGATTTGCTGAAGTCACCAACCCTTGAATCTGAGGCACTAGTCCTCCAATGTACCTTTCAATCCACTTACTGGCTGGAGTAGCCATGTGTGGTAGCAGTCTGGCCAACTCATGTGACCTGGTCGTATACTCTTCAATGTTTGACCCTTCCATCTTGAGGTGCCAGTATTCCTCCTCCAACTTCTGCATCTCACTGCGAGGGCAGTACTCCTCTTGCAGTAAAGTTTTGAAGTCATTCCATGTTAAGGCATTTGCCTCTCCCAACCCCAGAGTCTGGACATTTGAGTTCCACCAAGTTAGTGCTGGACCCTCCAATGTTCCCGTAGCAAATTTCACCTTGCTTTCGTTAGGGCAGTTGCACATTTCGAATACAGACTCAGCCTTTTCAATCCACCGAAGGAGTCCAATGGCCCCCTCCGACCCTTTGAAATTGTGAGGTTTACAGTCCAAGAACATCTTGAACGTGCAGACTTGTGGGTTAACCAATCCCCCAGCTGGACCCTGTGGCCCTGTGTTGTGTGTCTGCGCATACTGTGCGATTGCCTCTGCAACTCTGTTGTTAATTAGCTCATTGAGCTCAGCAACAGTCATATGTACGTTTCCCTCAGCCATTAGTTCCCTATTTACAAGAAGTGTTAGCACGAAGTCAAAATCTAATGTGGCATATGTAAGTAAAACAACAAACACAACATGTAATATGAATCAACACAACTTGTTGAAAATAAATAATAATTCTTCCATAGATAGAAACTTTCTTTGAGTACAATACTTTTGAAATAAAACACAACTTTTCAAGCTACTAATGTAGGAACACAACCCGTTCCTAATAAGTTTAAATAAAACAAGAAAGAAAAGAAAAACAATCAATCGTCCTCAACAGTGGATTCAGGATCGGACTCAACAACTGGTGCTGGTTCCTCCTCCTCATCCTCATCCTGTTCCTCATTTTCAGAGGCCACTAAATCCTCCAAAGCTTCAAACCTGCCCGCCAAAATCTCCTCTCGGTTCTCTGACTCTTCTAGACGACCAATCAAGTTAATCATCTCATTTCGCATGTCATGAACCAGATGGGCAAGTTCCTCTTGCCTCTCATTAGCATCCCATTGTTCCTGAGAGTGCTGTGCAATCCTATCTTCTGCTTCCTCCAGATCCTCGCGCAGTTTGGCGATCTCCTCCGCGTCCGTCCTTTGCCTCTTAGGCTCAGGAGCATCTAGTACTGGTGGTGGATGTGCAGAGGGTCCCTCAGCAGGGATCTGCTGAGTGCCCTCCACTGGCTCCTCCTCCGGATCCTCATCCGGGTCCTCATCTGGATCCTCCTCGGGATCCTCGTCTGGGTCCTCCTCCGGATCCTCCTCCGAATCTGAGTCATCCATCTCATATGGTGGAGGTGATGGAATAGGTGGTGGTGGTGATGACGGTGGTGCTGGAACTATCGGTTCCTCGTCCTCAGAATCATCAATGTAAATATAAGGGACTGATGATGATGCCATGCCTGTTACATAATACCATATGTAAGTGCAGTGTCATGGAATGTGTAAACAAGTCAATTACATAATGTCATATGTAATTTCTAAGCAGTATGTGTAAACATATGTGTCTAATGTCTAACAGTCATAGTCTAGGCCTACAAATGCAAACCTAGTTCGCTATAACCAATGGCTCTGATACCAATCTGTCACACCCCCAAATTTCAACTAACGGAATCACACCGTTTGGGAGCATGACAAACCAGGATCTCAGATCATTAGACATAGCGAAGACCTCTATATGAATTTCAAAACATACTTTGGTATTTAAACATAACATCAGAGTTTACAAAAGTTGCGGAAGCGTTTAAAACCAATAACAGTTGTAAAGTAAACATTACAAACAAAATACTTAAATGTTCAAATTCAAATATCCAAAATGTTTAAAATGCATGAGACTCTATCTCCTAGTCCATGCCAGCTTTAACGCGCGCCTTAGCGTCCTGAGAAAACATGTAAATCAAGTCAACACAAAGGTTGGTGCATAACACAGGTTTTAAGCATTCACAATGTTCAAAACAACAGTTTGAATAACAAGATTGTAGATAACATAATCACACATGCACAGTCATGATAGCTAGTCATATAAACTATTTACATAAGTGTTCGACACCGAAGCTGACGGATTGCCATGCTATAGCATGTTTTCGCCTTGCCACTATTGTCTATCACAACAATAGTAAAATTGTGTTTGGTCAGTCAAACACCTGCATAGATCCCATCTACCAGGTGAGGTTTGTCAAACTAATAGATCTATTTCCAACTACCACGCTTTGCATTACAGCAAACTAAACGGTTCGAGGTGTGTAAGGACTTTCAAGTTGATATGTTTTCACATAATGTAAACAGCTAACTCATGCAAGTGATATGTATCTAAAAACAGTTTGTTGCACATGTTTTCTCCCCCAAAACAGTTTAAAATAAGAAAGGGGCCGTGTACGCACCTTTGATAATTGCAGAATGATCAAATACGTGTGAACTTGCGTAGAAATCCTCTACGAAGAATCTGTGGTTTAAACAATAACCTAAAGTTATTCGGAATGTCGTTTTGTGCTTGACATCACATACGTGTCAACACACGTATGTTAAAATGTTAAGAATGTGTATACGTATATACGCGTGACTTAGAAATCGTTTAAATAAATCACATCATTATTTATTTAAACCAACGTAATCATACGCGATTTCGTTTTCGAATTAAAATATGAATTTTATTATCCTAATACGTTCGTATTCTCGTTACGGTTCCAACGCAACTTGAACGAGTCAAAACGGAGTTCGTATGTGAAAGATATATCAAAAATACCAAAAATGGTATTTTTTTCAAAAACCCGGCCATCCCATGGCTCGAACCCGCGACCCTTCACACGCAACACACACACTCTACCATCTCGCCCGCTAGGGTATCGCGACATGATTCCAGAATTAATTGTTTTAACTCCTAACAGATCAGTTCCCCTTTGACATTCTATAGCCGAAGCAACCATTCCAAATTGAACCTCAATACTCATGATTTCGATCTTTAACCTTAGGGCTTCTGTTATAATCACTTAATCGAATCCTTAGATGATCTTAATTCTAACAATTAACTATTGAAACTCAATTAATCGACTATAAACCGGTTCGAACTCAAGTTCCCTAATTCCCACATTAAATCAGTCGAATTGATAATAAAAAGATTTCTGATTCAAATGAATTTCATTAAGATTGATATTTCGAAACCTTCTGATAGTTTTAATTGAATTATAGAACACATTTGAATCGAACCCCCACTTCGACATTGTTCTATAACCCTAGAAATCGAATCATTGCTAAATTGTTATAGAATCATGAAATTAACTTAAACTAAACTTACATCGGAGTCTTCTGAAGCTAGGGATGTAATTCAATTTCATTTTCCAATTCGTTTGCTATGAAATCCCCAAAACATTTTATCATCAAGAACCCTAGAATTGAAATCATTCAATTCGTGCTTATATCATGAAATTGACACATGGATTAGTTTAGCCGAAGCATTCTGAAACTAGTGGTGATGTTTAATTAGATTTAAGAATCCATCTAAATCAAAACCCCCAAAACCGTATTTATATGAACCCTAGTTATTAGTTTTTCTACAATTCGATGTTAACAGCCTCAATTGACTTAGGATCAACCTTATTCGACTCCTTTAGATGTAGTAGATGTCGAGAATTACCTGTTTTGACTCCCGATTGATGTAGTTCCCCTTGAGGATGATATTCGGCCTAGGTCTCAATCCAAATTCTTCTTCCAACGCTTCTGGAATCACTTTGTTGTGGGTAAAAGTCTCTAAAGAAGCCGATTAGTGTTTAGGAGTTCTCAATTGTGAGAATTGTAATCGAATTGTGAGAAATCTAAAGGTAAGGACGACGGTTTCAACCTTTTGCTATCATTCCAATTTAATTCGATCAATAATTGTAACCATGACGTCTGATAACTGATAATAATCATCAATACTATGATTAGGAGTAATCAATTTCGGTTACACTTAAGTTTAATGTGGAAATTCGAATTCCATAAGCCATTTAGTCGAATTTGACTTATAAAAGTCAAAATTGACATTAAAAAAATCACTTGCAAGTTTAATCTTCAACAACTTAATACTTAGGAATTGATTTTTCTTAATTCCTAACTCCTATAGGTTATTCTGGATCGACAACATATCATTTCAATTAACAAAGTTGAGCCTAAAATCCCTAATTGTTACTAATTGAATTACTTAGAATATTGTTGGGCTAATTTAATCCTTTTGGGCTTCTTCAATACAATTGGGCCTCACCGGGCCTTCCTTAGGCCTACTTTGGCCTTCATTGGCCTTACTGGGCCTTATTGGGCCTTGCATTTATAATTGGGCTTCCTAGATCTCAATGGGCCTACCTTGGGCCTTCTTTGGCCTTAGTGGGCCTATCTGGGCTTCAGTGAGCCTTCATAGACTTCCTTGGGCCTAATTTATCCTGTTGGGCCTGTGATCTCACTCTCTTCAGTTAACAAAGTTAATCCGAAAAGTCGGATTGTCACAGAACCTCATGACATAGTACGATCTATAGGTGAACAGAACCCTCAAAACGTGTCCACGCTCAGAACCATATATAATGCACGTCAACAGATGCGTAAAGATGATCGGTGTTTCGGGTAAAAATTAACAAATATAACTTTTAGCAAAACCGAATTAGTTTAGTGGGGAATTGTGTTTTATAATCAAGAAAACTGTTTGTGAGTAAAATTCAATAGAAATATCCCTGAGGATCCCTAGGGATATTTCAGAATATAAAATAAAATGAACAGCTTGCACACGAGATTTATACGAGGAAAAGCCCTTAATCCCTTAGGATTGCCGGCATAAAACCTCGGGAGGTGACAATCGTCACTCTACCTAGTTTGTATTAAAATAATGAAATGAAATAACAATACAAGAGCACAATCAATTGATCAATAAGTGTAGGGAACTTTTAATCTCGTAGAAATGAACAAGAAATAAGCAGAAGTAAATTCGGTGAAGAAGTGTGTGTCCCTAGATCGATGTTGCCTCAATATATATACAAAAAAAAAAATGACACAACGGTAGCTCAAATGTTGTTCCACATTTCGGGCTCCACTTCCAGATCATGCGCCCACTATTCCACATGACCGTTAATGGGTTCTTCATATTGTCCACGTTTTTATTCCGAGAAAATAGGCATAGTCGTTGTTTACAATTTGTTGACTCATTTCAAATGTTAGTAGCACGTGCTGAATAATAGAATAACAATAATTAATTAGAAAATATCATTATTTATTATTCAGGCTATCAGATCATATAAATTTATATATGTAAATATTCCTAACTATCCCGAAATATTCCGTATCTCGAATTATTCTGAATTATAAGGGTAAATTTTTACAGGTATAACAATCGGTGTGGATATATTCCAATAAAGGTTCTGTTCTTGCTGTTACGCAGTAAAAATTATGTGCATGAGTGTCGTGTCAATAATGTGACAAATGCATTAGAAGATTTGTTTTTCATTTATCGAAAATCTTTTCCAATATGGTGTGCATTTCCACATGTTTTGTTAATTGACACGACATACAAGACAAATAGGTATAAAATGCCGTTTGTTGAAATTGCTGGTGTCATTCTACTAATAAGACTTTTTGTATAACTTTTGCGTTCATTAGTCAAGAGAAAGGAAGATAACTTTTGTTGGTTGTTGACACAACTCAAGTTAACATTAAACAAATGTATTGAGCCACGGGTTATTGTAACTGATAGAGATCTTGCCCTTATTAATGGTTGTCAAAAGATATTTTCGGATGCTGGTCGTTTACTTTGCAGATGGCACATTCTCACGAATATTACAAAAAATTGCAATAATTTTTTTTCTGCGCAACAAGACTGGGGCAGATTTGAATTCATGTGGAAGAAATTAATTGAGTTTTCCATCGTGGAAATGTATCACTACAACTATCAACAGCTCTCCCTACAATTGATTGACAGTTATTCAAGTAATAATCTTATTTATTATTATTATTATTATTTTTCTTTTTTGTTAAAGATTTAACTAATTTTATTATATTTTACAGGTGTTCTTTATTATTTAAATCAAACATGGTTAGAAAAATATAAGGAAATGTTTGTGTTGGCATAGATTGATCAAAATTGCAACTTTGGCAACCGTATGACAAACAGAGTTGAGAGTCAACATTCTAATTTGAAAAGACATCTCAAAGCTGCCTACTCTAACCTTGACAGTTTTGTAAATATTATCGATTCAATTTTGGATAAATAGGAAATTCATATCAAAGAAAACTTTGAACAAAGTAAAATTCGTAGAATGGGCCACCACCGTTTGCCGATATTTCAACTCTTGTTGGGTAATATTTCATTGAATGCTTTAGTAATCACAGGAGAACTTAGTCGATTGAATGAAATAGATGATAATATATCATTATGCGGATGTCAAATTCAAAGAAGCTGTGGGTTTATCATGTGCTTGCATGTTGCATAAATGTACACTGTCACACCCTTGCCAATGGCGGAATTGCAAGGATGTAAAAAAACTGAATATCTTGAGCACATTGCATATGAGAGAATTCAAATCATGCATTAACATATCAAAGATTCATGTTCACAAAATAGGGTAGTATTAATACAAGTCTGAAGATTTAAAATGCATGCTAACTTCTTCTGGAAACTTGTAGCTTCTAATTTCCTGAAATGCATGTTAAATTGAAAATATCAACATTTATGATGGTGAGTTCGTAGGTTTTACGACTCAATAAAATAGTTCAAATAGGTTAGGATATAAGCACACATTTTTGAAGAACCTGCATAAGTCCACAACCATACCTTTGACTTCTTGTATACCCTTTTTCTTGCTAATTGTCTTATCACAAAACAATAGTTCTTGTTGGAAATATACCATTCATAACCCATGGAATCGTGGTTGGTGCGACCAAACCATGAATGGAGGTTTGTCAAAGCCCGCTAGTACTAACTTATATTAATCATTCGGCTCAACATCGTGAGTTAAATGGTTGTGTAGAGAGTAGGGTTATTTAAGTGATAAATTATTGTCTTATGCAACAACGTCATAACCATGTGCAAATTCTTGTATAAATAATTTATGTAACATGCATAACACCCCAAAAGTAAAAATAGCATTTAAAGGGGCTACGAAACTCACCGTTCAAGTGATGAGACTGGTTTCTTGATTTCATGGGTTGATGAGTGTTGCTCTATGCAAGTCCTAAAATATAGTAGGTTGATAGGGTGAATGGATCATCCATATTATAGTAAGATTGTCGGGGGATTCCGACCTCTAGTATTATTCTTGGTAAATTTGTCTGTCTTTAATTATCTAGTAACCATTTCTTAATGTGTATGGGTCATGGTTGTTTACTCCAACCCTTATGCCCACTATTTTGGTTACAATCCCTACACTATTATTTTAGTTTGTTGGTGCCTAATCCGTGTTACATATTATGAGTAAGTAGTATACGTGTAGGTATGTATATTCATGTGTATAGGTACGTGTTTATTAATACACGGATGTCTCTATGCCCGTATGTATGGGTACCTGTTTGTATACTAACCATAATTTTGAGTAGGTGTTAGAGAGTACAAGGTGTGTATAATACTACTTCTTTCTTTATTCTAGATTTATTTGAAATAATTGTGATTATGAATACATAGTTTTTAACGCATACATTTTCATTTGAATTCCTACTGTTGAATGACCCCTTCATATGTAAATCCACAGCACCAGAGTTCCATTTATTCGTACATTTGCATATTTGAAAACACATGGATTCTCTTAGTTGTTTATTCTTTTTCCTAAGATTACTGAGTACCAGTTGGGTTTAGAGACTTCATAAAATGATATCCGTATTGTTGAGTTCACTGGGAAAATTTTAAAGGTTCGAAAGTTACATCATATATATTCTGGTTATCTTCAAGCTTATTGATTTGAGCTTATTTGGTGAAACTCGGCTTGGATTTTACGCATGCATGGATAATATTGTCTCATTCATGTTAAATAGGAATGTTTATGTGTGCGAACAGGTCCCCGGTTACCCATCCCATGTTCCACTTTGATAGTATTTATTCTTGGTGGTGAACGAATTCTCAAAGGTTGAGGGTTTTATAGGTTATTCTACTTATGAAAGGGGTTGTTACAGATGATTTAGTAGAATGACATACTTAGAGCATGCAAGGAAAATGACTCGTGCTGAGTACTTCCAATTCTGCCAAGGTGGGGGTGTTGTTGGCCGTCGTCTGCTGCTGTATTAGGGAGGTGATTCTAGCTGGCAATTGGTTGCGGGTCAAATGGTGCTGTGTAGGAGGTGGCTCAACTTCTTTCGACTGGTTGCTGTGGCTGCTCAACTCTCTCCAACTGGTTGTTGCGGCTGCTCGTTGGGTTGAGAGCTATTGAGTTTTAGAAGTGTTTGTCTTCAAAAATGGTTGCTCTTAAGTCCAGCACTTGTACTTTTATGTGGCTGCTTGATGAGAGAAGTGTGTGGGAATGAAGCTGTTCGAGTGAGGCAAGAGTAATGGAAGAGGTGTGGGTTAGATCTCATCACAAGGGTGGTATTTATAGAAGTGTGGGACGGTTTGTGGGAAGAAATGTGGGGGAAACTACCTGGTCAAGATTCAAGGGAGTTATTTGGGGAGCTGGCTTTTCAAATGTCATAAAACTTCATGGGTTTTTGTCCTTTTTGAAAGGTTTGTGGGCTGTAGGGTAGTCTTAGGTAGGAGAAGATGTCACATATGAAGATTGATGGCTGCTTATGTACTCTGTTCGGTGAGTGGACAACTCAAGGAGTGGGTGGCTGCTACGGTTGTCTTGTAAATTTACTTTTATTGTGACGAATTTTCGTATTGGGGAAAATGAAAAATGGCTCCGGTTGAGTTGCAACATGGGTAGGGGGTTTGGTTTGGAATTTCCTTGGGGTATTGTAGTTTAAATATTAAGTTGATTAATGTGCCAACATAGATATTATGTAGATTGCCTCTGGTTTACCTCCTCCACCAATCTTCTTAGTCGAGGTCCTTGTAGTTTTGCCAATAATTTGATTGGGGTTCATACGGATTTAAATGGGTCAGGAGCTTTAGTTAGTTATGTATAATGTCATCATAATTTCCCCTTTAGAGTTTCATGTTTTTATATATATTTTTGATGGGGGTTTACATAAGCATGGATATATTCATGCATTATGTATGGGTATTTTGTGTTTGTAGATGTTAGGGTAGTAATATTTCTGTTAGTATTTTTCGTGAGTTATGAAAAGAGAGTGTAAGTTGGTCATGCTTAGTAGTCTTGAAATGATTATTTTGGGTTGTCTTTGGTTGATTTAGACGAGGGGTAAGGGGAGAAAAAGAAATAAAACTTAATTTTTGTTTTAGTTTTTCTTGTGCATGTTTGTGTTTTCACGTATGCATGCGTAATGCACAACATGTTTTCTTATATATATGTAGGCACTTTATGTAGTTACGATTACTGGGTTCTGTTCATATATTTTTACTTGCTTGTTAACACCCATCTTAAAAATATATATGCTTAAATTATTTGTCTTAGCTTCACTTAAGTGGTTACATGAATGCCCTCGGGTTTTTATTTATTAACCCTTGTTCTAAAAATAAATTAATCTCAAGGAAATGGATAACTATTTTATTGGTGGTTGTTACAGTCTGACCTGGTTAGTTGAATTTCGTCCCGAAATTCATTTGTCATTGGAAGGCGGACTCTTGTTGAATAAGTGGGGGTACTTTTGTTTAATTTGATCTTCGCGTTCCCATGTAAATTCAGGCCCTCGTTTAGAGTTCCATCATACTTTCACAATAGGAATGCGGCTTTGTTTCAATTTCTTGATTTCTCGGTCCATAATCTCGATCGGTTCCTCGATGAAATTAAGTTTATGGTCCAGATGGACTTCTTCGAGGGGTATGTGTAACGTTTCATCAGACAAACATTTCTTAAGATTAGAAACATGAAAAGTATCATGAACTCCACCGAGTTCCGGCCTGAGGTAATTTCAACTTGTAAGCAACCGGACCTATTCTTTCAAGAATCTCCAAAGGTCCAACATATCATGGTGCAAGCTTTCCCCTCTTACCAAATCGTACCACCCCTTTCCAAGGTGATACTTTCAAAAGGACTTTGTCACCAATAGCAAATTCCAAAGGCTTTCGCCTTCTTTCAGCGTAACTCTTTTGACAATCTCTAGTAGTTTTGATTCGCTCACGAATCTTAAAGATCTTGTCAGTGGTTCACTTGGATTAATTCCGGACCAGTGAGTTGTGATTCCCCAATTTCATTCCAACAAACAGGCGATCGGAACTTGCGTCCATATAACGCCTCAAAAGGTGCACACTGTATGCTAGAATGATAGCTGTTATTGTAAGAAAATTCAACCAAGGGCGAATGAGAATCCCAGCTACCACCAAAATCTAACACACAGGCCCTCATCATATCTTCTAATGTTTGAATGGTCCTTTCACTTTGACCATATGTTTGGGGATGATATTCTGTACTAAGATCTAAACGAGTTCCCAAAGCTTTTTGCAGTGTTTGCCAAAACCTTGAAGTAAAGCGACTATCACGATCAGAAATGATAGATAAAGGAACACCATGTCTAGATACAACTTTCTTGATATAAACACCAGCAAGCTTCTCCATCTTATAGTCTTCTCGTATCGTTAAAATGTGAGCCGATTTAGTCAACCGGTCGACAATGACCCATATGGTATCCTAACCTCCGATCGTTCGAGGAAGTTTAGTAAAAAAAATCCATGGAGGTTTGCTCCCATTTCCACTAAGGGATTTCAGGTTGTTGCAACAATCCTGATGGTTTTTGACGTTCTGTTTTCACCTTTGAACAGTTCAAACATTTTCCCACATACAACGCGATATCCTTCTTCATTCCGGGCCACCAATAGTATCACTTAAGATCTTGATACATCTTGTCAGCACCTGGGTGGATGGAGTATCTGGATTTATGAGCCTCATCAAGGATTATCTGTCTGAGGTTATCCAAAGTAGGCACCCAAATCCTATTCGTGAAGTAGGACACATAATCATTTTTAACCTCGAATTGCTTCTCCATTCCTCGTAATGATTCATCTTCATAATGCCCTTCTTGTAGTGCTCTTTTCTGTGCCTCCCGTATTCGTGGAATAAAACTGGATTGTATTGTCAAGCTTAGGGCTTGTATTCGAGTTGGCTTAATTATGTCCTTGCGACTTAACGCATCAACTACCACATTTGCCTTTCCCTGGTGATAGCGTATATCACAATCGTAGTCATTTAAAAGTTTGACCCATCGCCTTTGCCTCATATTTAATTCTTTTTGATCGAAGATGTGTTGCAAACTTTTGTGATCGGTGTACACTACACACTTTGTACCGTATAAGTAGTGTCTCCAAATCTTGAGTGCAAATATCACTGCACCTAGTTCTATATCATGTGTGGTGTGGTTTTTCTCATGAACCTTCAGTTTTCGCTAGGCATACACGATAACTTTATCTTTCTGCATTTGTACACAACCCAGACCTTGATGCGATGCATCACAGTATACTATAAAGTTATCGGTGCCATCAGGTAGGGTTAGTGTTGGACCGATTTGGAGCTCGGAAACAATCCGAATCCAATGTAAATCTACCCGACAGCCTCTGGAATAGTGCGGAATCCTATTCCAGGGTTTTCCAATCAAAATCAACAGGAACCGTGGTGATCCGAAGGTGTAGGAATGACTTGGAATCAACAATCGAACACCACGGGTTGATAATCGAACTTGGACGATCAATGGCCGCTCTAATCTCCTAGGGTTTGACTCTGGGATCACAGGGAAGAAGGAGGGCTCTGGAAAATTAGAGTTGAAATGGTTTGAACTTGTATATATAGGCTGCAGTCATTCGGCCGAATGAGTGGCCGAAGCAGCTCATTCGGCGAATGACCTCGCTCGAATGAGCTATCAATCGAATGAGTCATTCGGCGAATGACTCATTCTATCTCTAGCCATTCGCTGGTTTCATCATTCGGCGAATGACTTCATTCTAGAGTCATTCGCCCGAATGTGAAGTAGTCATACTCAACTATAATTTTAATCAAATCAACTAATCAAATAATCAGTAATAAACATTAAGAATTATATATAAAGACAACTTCCATTAATAATTTGAACATTACATGATTAGTGTTTACAAAACCGAACTAGGGACATTACATGTATCAACAAACTCCCCATTGGACCTAGTTCAACTCTTGGAAGTGTCTTTCTTGAAATACTTCTCTGAAATAGCATTCCAATCTGCTCCAGCGTGGATCTTGAAAATGCTGCAGAGACCGATCACTCTCATGAATTGTAAAGCTTGCACCATGTCTGGAACATCGAAGAAAATTTGGTGCCTGAATAAAACTTGAACATCCTTGTGAGACAGATTAGTCAGCCACATAGGATCAAAAATCCTAACAGTCTCCCACTGTTTGTCTTTGCACAGAACTATTACTGCCTCACCAGTGCACCCATCATAATACCACCATCGGAAGCCGTCTATAAAGTCTTGTCGCATCTTCCGCAAGGGAATCTTATTCAAAACTCTAGGGGGAAGCCACTTCAGGATAACTTTATGCTTGCGGGTATCTCCATCAATTTCTGGCAAGTAATATCGTTCTGGCTGCTATGGTTGGAAATTAACCCATCTCTTCCGGTATTCGTACTTGATCTGGCGAGAGAACCAAGCAGACATCCCAGAGTCATCACTATAGAGCATCTTCAGACGTGCTAACTGATTTACTTCGAATCCAGGCAACGTCTTGAAATCATGTTGGTGCTGAAAGTAGTCTATTCCTTTTTCTCTCTTTACAGCGTAGCAACCGAGGTCATGGAAGTATGCCCAGCTAAGAATCTGACCTCCAGCTTTGTAGCGTTTGGTCCTATAAACCTTCTTGTGTGTAGCTGGCATCTTTTCGGTGCTTTGCTTCTTCAAAACCTCCCAATAAGCTTCCCATTCTTCTTTTCTTTTCTTTCTGTCACCGGCTTCAGATTTGCTGGTCTCAACTTGCTCTTCCAAATACCTGACCAGAAGATCCTCTGTCTCTTGATCAAACTGGTCAGTAAATGTAGGCAGCTCATCTTCAGCCGATGTATACTTTAGGTACTCTTCATCTGTAATATTTTCCAAAATAACCTCATCAACATCATCAAAATGTTCTGGCTTAGGCTCTTCAAAAACAGGAACTGAGGTGTCATCAGTAACCACCTCATCAGGATTCAACCTGAACAACTCAGCAATCTGTTCCTTGGTAAGACAATGAATGATCTCTCCCTCCTCCTTGTCGTAGCTTACTGAGTGCTGTATAATGCCTTGAGCGTCCAAAATCATAGTCAGAGTCTCATCTAGCTGACGTCTCACAGGCACAGCTTGTACTTCCTCAGTAGCTTCTGGTTCGGTTGTCTTCGAGGGAGACGTAGGAGGAGGAGCCTTTGTCTTCTTATCATTAGCTTTCTTTGACCGGATCTCCGAAGAGGGAGGGGCTTGATCATCATCGTCATCATCGTCATTAGTACCAGATGATTCAGATGACCCACTCCCAGATCCGTCCTTATCATCATCAGCATTATCATCAGATTCATCATCTTTATCAGAATCCTCATAATCTACCTGTTCCTCCTCAGACTCTTCTTCTTCTTCTTCGTCTATCTCCTTGTCTGATTCATCAGAACGGGTTTCAGCAGCTTCAAGCCTGGGAGTGCCTTCCTTGGAACTCTCAACAAGTTCAGCAAGGCGAGCATTCTCAGCTTCCAAAAGCAGAATCCTCTCGTTGAAACCAGTGGCTGTCATAGCCAACTGGTTATGCTCATCAATGTACTTCAGTAGTTGCTCCTCTTGTTGAGCAGAACGAGCTCTAAGATCAGCTTGTTTATCATCTGCCTGCAGCAACAGAGCATCCTGATCGTTTATCCTTTGAGTGAGCTGAGCAATCTTGGTCTCTTGCTCCATGTTCTTCTCCATCAGCCTCAGAACCATACTGTTCAGTGTGCTCAGCTGATCCACAACTGAAATAGTAGGTATGAACATATCAGCTCTGGATGTAGAAGGACCGGCAGAAGCAGCAACATATACTGGCTCATGAGTGATAGGAGTGGTCAGAGGGGCAATAGTGGTATGTGAAAGAACAGCCCTTGACCGTGTCAGTGAAGAAACTGATACAGCTGCTACTGCTGTAACGGTAGTTGTAGCAGCTGCAGTCAGTTCTGACCTCCTTTGAAATGAAAACCTGGACCTCTTTCCCCTTCCAGCTCGAGAGGATGTAGCCTGAGAAGTGACAGCAGTCACAGCCACTGAAACTGGAGTAGAAGACCGAGGTGGAGGAGAGACATCAAACTCTGGTATAAATAGTGGATCAGTAATCTCCTCCATCTCCTCTTCGGTTCTCTTCCTCTTCCTGAAAACCATCTTTCCACTTACCATCACCTTCTCATAGCCTTCCTCCAGAAAATCATCAGAGTCAGTACTCTCTTCATCACCATCTCTAACAACACCCTCATCATCACCAGAGTCCTCTGACTCATCATCACCTTCAGAAACATGAGGAGCTGTAGCATCAAGTGAGACAGAAGCAGTAACTGTAGTGGTAGTAGTAGCCAGGAAGTCCAAATCCATCAGCGAATCAATATCTATGTCCTCCTCTTGAGCTGTAGACACACCAGCATCACTACCAGCAACAGCACCACCCACATCAACCATGCTCATATCAGCAGCAGTGGTTATGTTACTTGTACCCACACTTATCACAACAGAACTCGGAGCTGCAGTGCTCACAATCACTGAGCTCTCACCACCTCCTGCACCACTCACACCCGCATCATCACCATCATCACCTCCATCACTGTCATCTCCATCACCTGGTACAACAATGTCTTCAACATCTGAATCGGAGTCATTGTGCCTCCATCTGCGACCAGCAGGAGCTTTGTAATCAGGTCGAGAGAGATGTCCAAATAAGGATCGGGTGGCAGGCTTCCTCTCTTTTCCCCTGTATGACAAGACTCTGTTAAGAGTGGTGTCATTCATGTGCTCCAAACGTACAATATCAGCATTGATCTTGGGAAGATCAGGAACTTGAGCATCAATGATCTGCTGCAGAAACCGAGGGTACATAAGAAACTTCTTGTCCCCTTTTAAGACCACGTTCTCCTTCATATGTATAAAGATCATCTCCGAGAAGTTGAACGGCTTGTTCAACACTAAAGCAGCAAATGCACATTGAATAGTCTCTCGCATGTCATCGAATCCTCCTCGCCTTGATCCGAGACAGTGAACTAAGACATGAACAAGGTACTTGAACTGTGGAGACATGAAGGCTTTGTTGAGAATGCCCGATCCAATGTCACCTTCATACTTGCATCTGAGAAAACATCCACGAACCAAGAAGCGATCAAGCAGAGATGGCTGATCGGGAGAGTCTTGAAACGCACACACTCTCCTGATGTGTTCAGCCGAAACAACAACATCGTGCCCTTGCACCTTCCCCTGATAACTGTAGGCTCGGCCTCACAGTCTATGTCAGCTGATGACCAGAAATCCTGCTGATGAGAATGGTATGGCACATGAACAGTCGATATAGCGGTAAAAATCCTCGAACGCCGTAGAAATGTAATGATCTCCGAGTAGTGTTTGGCGTTCGGTGTGTTCAGATCCAGATGAGCACATATGTTATGCTTGGGAACTGATTTGTAACCTGCCATACTGAACAACAAAAGAAATAAACATGTTAGTACAATTCAGTTAAACAAAAAAGAAATCAGAAAGACAGATTCAAAATCCAACATTTTGGTCGAATGACCTTCATTCGCCAAATGAGACCTATGATCGAATGACTTATTCGCCAAATGGAGGTCATTCGTCGAATAGACATCATTCGACGAATGAGATATAATCTAGGCTAGTCATTCGTCGAATGAGCCATTCGTCGAATGAGCTTCATTCGCCGAATGAGTCATTCGCCGAATGACGACATTCGGCGCCCATTTTGAATTCAAAATCCCCTTTTCCAAAAATCAATAATCAGTCCATAAAATTTGCATGTACACACTCAGAATCAACCGATTAAGACTTTTAATACTGGTCTTAGGTAGTTTCAAACCCATTTTAATAGTCTATTTAAACGGCGAACAACAAAACCCTAAATCCAAACAGTTCGATCTGTTTTCAATGAATCCGTGGTTGAAAATGCTTGTGAATCGATCTCCAAGTACTTGAGATGAAATAGAACTTGGTTGTCAGAAGCAGGGTTAACAAAAGTAACAGAAAATCGATAGAACTGGATGTAGGTGTGAATCGCCGAATGATGGAGTTCTGATGTGGCGAAAGTAAAAATGGTCGAATGATTCTCATTCGGCCGAAGGACTATTATATAGCCAAGCTCATTCGCCGAATGAGCTAGGCGAAAGGTCGGCTGATAGTCAGTCTCATTCGTCGAATGAGAGTTGCGACTAAGACATTCGACAACACCTATTCGCCGAATGAACAGGTCGAATGAGACATTCGACACTCTTCATTCTCCGAATGATGAAAACTGTGTTTGATTGATTCGGTCGAATGACTCATTCGCAGAATGAGTTCATTCGGCCGAATGAATGAACCTTGCCTCTCATTCGGACGAATGAGAGATGATAACACCCAAAACTCAACTTTTTCAACATCTGGCATTTTGAGCAACAAACTTTTGACCAATTATTAAGATAAGTCTGGTTGGTTCAGGATTCAGATATGACAGACATCCGAATCTACAAATGATCATCTAAAATAAAATTTAAAACAGAAAATCTTTTTGTATTTTTCTGAAACAACCACTACAACTGTACAAACCATAACTAAACACAAATAAACACATGTTTTTGTGAGAAGTCCATTAATAAAATAACACATATCTCTAATCACATCACATTATCTTCAGTGAATGCTTTACTTCAAACACAATTTTATGATGATACGATTACTGATATATTTGTCCAAACTTAAACTGAACAATACACAACTACTAGACAGACTTTATGATCACTCATATTTTCTGATTGAGTTCCCCAATTCATTTCACCATTAAAGATCAAAATCAGTTCAAAACTCATTTCTGCATATCTTAAAACCAGTCATCATGAATTCAATAAGATTCAAACATTTATTATCTTTTTGTATTTTTCTTGTTCTATCCAAATGGATGGCTTCAGCTAGGTCCGTCCCAGCAATATGGCACATATATGGAATCAAACTTAATTTGTTTAAGTATTTCTCAAGCTTAATACCAGCTTGCAATAGGTTTTCTTCAAGCTTAATACCAGCTTGTTTTTGTTTTTCATCAAGCTTAATACCAGCTTGTTTTTGATTTTCATCAAGCTTAATACCAGCTTGCCTTTATTTTTCTTTGAATGAAACCTCATTTGATTCCATGATGACAGGTGTATGATTGATTTGAGTCAAAAACCGTTTCTTACTCAAGTGGTTTTATAAAATGAGTCCCACAGATCAAAAATTTTTTAAGTTATCACAAGTTGTTTATTCATTCTGTATAGTCAGCCTATCAGTACATCCTATCATAATTCTCTTGTGATTTCAGTTCATACATTCACTTCTTTTTCTATGACATTATAGATTAATGTACTACTTTATAAAGCAAGACCATCTCAATTTTTAATTTTTCTATTGTTTTTGGTTTTTCAAATTTTCTATTGTTTTTGGTTTTTCAAATAACAGAATATCTCCCCCTAAAAACCTAAAACAAAAAATCTTTTTGAGTTTTTGATGAAGAAAATAAACTATACAAGACAAAATTTAAGAACTAGACTAAAATAAACAAAGCAAAGTCTAGCAAAGAAAAATGATGATCATTTATTAGACTCAGATGAGGATTGAACTTCATCCTTTTGGAAAACACCATTAACCGATAACAGATATAAAAATCTGGGTTTGTCAAATGCTTTTGTAAAAAGATCGTCTTTTTGGTGACCGGTGTGAATTTTCACAACATCGATTAATTTCTTTTCAAAACAATCACGTATGAAGTGATATTTAATGTCGATGTGTTTGGTTTTGGAGTGCTGAACAGGATTTTTAGTGACAGCTATGGCAGCAGT
Source organism: Mikania micrantha (assembly GCA_009363875.1). Lineage (NCBI taxonomy): Eukaryota > Viridiplantae > Streptophyta > Magnoliopsida > Asterales > Asteraceae > Mikania > Mikania micrantha. Next base: position 54,522,566 of record CM018693.1, read on the forward strand.
ATTATCAACATATATAGGAGTGTTAGAAAAATGTAACCCATAGTCCTTGAGTTGCTGTTGAATCCAAATGATTTGTGAACAGCAACTGGCAGCAACAATGTATTCAGCTTCACAGGTTGAAGTAGACACCGACGTCTGCTTCTTGCACTGCCAGGTGACTAATCGGTTTCCAAGGAACTGACATCCTGTAGATGTTGATTTGAAATCTCTCTTGCATCCACCATAATCTGAATCACTATATGCAGTAAGCTCAAAGTTATCATTATTAGGGTACCATAAGCCAAGATCCGGTGTACCCTTCAGATAACGCATAATCCTCTTGACAGCAATGAGATGGGAGACTCTTGGTTTTGATTGATACCGTGCACACAAGCATGTGGCGAACATGATGTCTGGCCGAGAAGTAGTAAGATACATAAGAGACCCAATCATTCCTCGGTACAAAGTAGCATCAATTAACTCCCCCTTTTCATCTGGTGTAATCCCGTGATTGACAGCCAGTGGGGTACCAGCAGGTTTTGCATCAGACATACTGAACCGGCTCAGTATATCCCCAACATATTTGGTTTGATGAATGAAGATTCCAGCCTCAGACTGATCTACTTGTAATCCCAGAAAAAATTTCATCTCTCCCATTGAGCTCATTTCGAACTTCTCTTTCATAACCTTTTCAAAGTCTCTGCACAGATCATCATTTGTTGAACCGAAGATGATGTCGTCCACATATACTTGTACCAAGAGTAAGTCACCATCCTTTTCACGAATGAATAATGTGCAGTCAATGACACCTCTTCTGAACCCGTTATTCAGAAGGTGAGTAGAAAGTGTCTCATACCACGCTCGCGGAGCTTGGTGTAATCCATACAAGGCCTTGTCTAGCTTGTAGACTTGGTCTCTATGTAAGGGATCTTCAAACCCGGGAGGTTGACTGACATATACAGTTTCACTGATCACACCATGAAGGAATGCACTCTTGACATCCATTTGATAAACCTTAAACTTCTTAAAGGATGCATAAGCCAAAAAGATACGAATTGCTTCAAGTCTAGCAACCGGAGCAAACACCTCATTGTAGTCCAACCCTTCTATTTGTCTGAATCCTTGAACCACCAGACGTGCCTTGTTTCGCACTATGATCCCGTGATCATCTTTCTTGCAACGAAGAACCCATCGAGTGCCAATGACTTTTGCACCTTTGGGTCTGTCAACCAATTGCCAGACACCTAACTTTTTGAATTGCAAAAGTTCTTCTTGCATAGCATCAACCCATGACTCTTCCTTGAGAGCTTCAGTGACAGTACGCGGTTCAACTTGAGAAATAAAACAGGAGTGAGCACAAAAGCTTACATCTGCAAAATCAAGAATGTCAGCAAGACCGCCTGAAGAAATCTGACTTCGAGTCTTCACTCCATCCAAAGGACTCCCAATAATGTTGTCTTGAGGATGAATACGATTAATTCTTCCAACAGGATGAGCTGGAACCTCAACCTCAGGATCTAAGTTATTCAGATTCAAATTCTCAAGACCCGGTACAAGATTATCAACAACTGGTTCAGGAGCAGCTGGAGGATTGTCATCTGTGTCTGAGCTGTCATCATTTATCTGTGTAGTAGGAACGGATGCAGATGAAGGTTGAAAGGTTTCATCAGGTGCATTTTGTGCATCATACAGTAACATCTTCATCGGAATACATGGGGGACATATTGAATGAATCAAAGAGACTGGAATAATCAAACATCCAATCTGGCCCTTTTCCAGGTGGGGGCATTGAATATTTCTGAACGTCAACATGGTATCACTCCTCCACATTATGAGTTGAAATGTTGTAAACTCGTTTATTTGGAGTGCTATACCCAAGAAAATACCCTTCTTCCACCTTTTCATTGAACTTGCCCTGCTCATGTTTCTTAAGCATAGTGCATGGTGCACCAAATGGTTCAAGATACTTAAGATTTGGCTTTCTATTGTGGAGCAGTTCAAAGCAAGTCTTCCCATGTCTTTTCACAATTAGAACCCGGTTCAGTGTATAGCAAGCATTTGCTACAGCTTCATTCCAGAATTGAACCGGCAGGGAAGAATCAGCAAGCATGGTTCTAGCAGCCTCAATCAATGTTCTATTTTTGCGTTCAGCAACACCATTCATTTGTGGAACGTATGGAGCACTAAATTGTTGCACAATGCCTTTTGCATTACAAAAATTCTCCATGTTGTGATTTTTGAACTCCGTTCCATTATCAGTTCGAAACTGACGAATCTTGAGCTTATAAAGTGATTCAAGTTTGGTAACCAAAACTTGAATGCAATCAAACGTTTCAGATTTCTCCTTTAGAAAGAAAACCCAAGAGTATCTGGAATACTCGTCAGTGATGACAAGACAGTATTGATCTCCAGCTATACTCTTCCGATTCACTGGACCAAATAAATCCATGTGGAGAAGCTCAAGAGGAATATTGATTGAATGAAACTTTTTCAGCTTATGAGACTGCTTAGATTGCTTTCCCTTCTTGCATGATACACAGATATCAGACAGCTTAAAATTCTTCAAGCTAACTCCCTCAACCAGACTATTGTGAACTAAATGATTCATCTTACGTAAACTCAAATGACCCATCCTCTTATGCCAAAGGATTGAATCTTTTTCAGTTGCCTTTGTCATAAAACATGAAGTTGTGGAGGATTTAGTTGAAGCGGTGGCCATATTGAGAACGTACAAATCTTGCTTTCTTGGAGCAGACATCAAAATCCAATCTTCAGGGATCTTAACACCTTGCTTGAGAATGTAACATTTTGACTCATCAAATAAGACCTTGTACTCTTTGTCACAAATCTGAGAGACTGACAGGAGGTTGTTTTCCAGCTGTTTAACATATCTGACATTATCAAATGAAACTTGTCCATTTGTTAGAATTCCCTCTCCTGTAATAAAACCGCCTTTATCTCCGGCAAAAGCAACATATCCACCCCGAACTGCATTCACATTGGTGAGCAGAGAAATATCACCAGTCATGTGTCTGGAAGCCCCACTATCAACGATCCAATTGCTGTTGACTCCAGCTTTTGGGGCAACCTGCACAATAAAGAGACAATCAGTTCACTTTGGGAACCCAAGCCTTTACAGTCTTGGGTTGACCCATAGAGTCTCGGATCCAAACATCAATCCATTTTCCATCAGGAAGAGATTTATCTGAAATAGGTGAAACAGAATCCTCAGATGATTTAACTTTCCAAATTGCATTTTTATCAAAAGAGGTTTTCAGATAAATGGATGATGATTTTGCTTGGTTAACTTTAAATACACTTTGAACATTCAAAGTTTCCAGTTTTCCTTTACCCTTGTCTGAATTTTTAATCTGAACTGGTTGTTTAGACTTTGTTTGACCAGGCTTAGGTACAGATTTTACCAGTTTTGGTAAAGCAGAATTTAATTTTCTGAAAGGAACATCCTTAGGCCTGATCAATTGAGGGCAAAATCTCACAATGTGCCCAGACTCACCACATTCATAACAAACTTTGTCACCTTTTTTATGAAAATGTTTTAAATCTGAAAATGATTTTTTAGTTGATTTAAAAACATTTGTCTTCTGACAGTCTGGATTAAATCCCAATCCCTTTGTCCCTTTGTTACCAACCAAAGCAGATTTGGCAACACAATTAGCTTCAGACTCTTGTGAAGCTTTAACAAAGCATAATTCTTTGTAAATCTTTGATTTGCAGATTGGGTCATCTTTCATGACAACAGGGGTTTGATTCCGAGGAGTACTATGCTTAGGTGAATAATCTGATTCATCCTCAGAATCGGAGACCCAATCTTCAACAACTCCATCCACCCGAGATCCATCAGTCTTTGATAAACTCTGATTTGTACTCAGACCGACTGGATCAATTACTAACGGAGTAGTAACTAGAAAATCCTTTACATCTTTGTCATTTGGTGTATTGACAAATGCATTGAGGATTGGTGGAGGACAATTTTGATAGTTAACCTTTTCCTTCCCCTGATCAGTACCCCTACTGATCATGTGCTCAATGATATAAGATGAGCTTTCATAGCTCTTGAGCTTCTGGCCTAGAGTCTCATAGTCACATTCGACTATTGCTAACTTCTTCTTGATCTCATTGATGATGTTTAGATAAGAAGTTATAGCATCTTGCTTGTTCAGAACAGCGATCTCGCCCTCATGCCATTGTCTATTTAAAAGATCAATTTTAATTTGAAAATCTTTTTCATTAGATTTTAAAATTTTGTTTGCTTCTATGCACAAGTCAAGATCGTTCAACAAGTCACTGTTATGCTTCTGATAAGCAAGAACCTTACTTCTAAGATCAACACAATTAAAACACTCTGAATGTGAAGATGAACAGTCAATGTATACCTGCTCTGACTCTGATGAAGCAAAAGAGTTTACCATTAAAGCAAATTGAGTAGAGGAGTCATCAGATTCACCATCAGAATCTTGAGTATCTAAATCTGTCATACTGTCTGATTCTGAACTTAAGACTTTATCATAATTCACCAATGAATCTTCCTGAATGCTTTCCTCACCTTGATCTTCGAATTCTTGAATTTCAGCCACACAAGCTTTATCTTGATCTTCTTTATCAGCATTAAATCTGAAATCCCAGTTCACCCCCTCATCCTGTTGAACCATTAAAGCTTTACTTGTAGAGGATGAAGATCCAGCTTGAGAAGGAGAATCAATGGGAACTAATCTCCTTTCTGGATTGGCAGCAGAGGATTTCTGATGCTGAAATGGATTCTTGTTGCCCGCTTTCTTTGGCTTGCACTGCCTGGCAAAATGACCCTTCTCACCACAGTTGTAACATGTCACAGATGCCACATCAAATCCAAACTTAGACTCCTTGTTTAGATTGATATCCTTCCCAGTCCTCTTGACAAACTCCTTAGCTCTTCTAACCGCACTTGCCAATGCCCACATAATGTCAATTCGTTCCATGTCATCAGGATCAATCTGAGAGTAGTCATCATTGGTCAAATAGGGATTGCCGATCTGACCAGCAACTAATCCATCGTATGAGCTAACCAATGTTGACAAAAGACCCATATGCTCTTTTGCAATCTCCACGGTGACTTTGTCGAAGTTCTCTGTCTTCAAACTGGCGGTAGGCTGATGATGTTCTTGTTGGGAACTTGTTGAAGAAGATTGACTGAAATGCATCTGAGCTGTAGATGGAGCCTCAGATGTCTTAGAAACAAAATCAGTCTTTAGAGAAGCATGAGTATTGGATTTATCTACTGTGGGAGTGGAATAGTATAAGGAGGGGTCCTGAACTTGAACAACTCTCTTGGCTTTCCATTTGTTTTCTATCTCCTGCTCTTTCAGCTTCTGGATAAAATCATTGATATCCATATGTGCCAACATCTGGTTCTGCTTGAGTACCATCAAGAATGACTCCCACTTTGGAGGTAGAGCATCTGCCAAACACTGGATCTTTTCCTGAGTTGTTGTCTTGACTTCATGATTGAATAACTCACTCAAAAGATGATAAAATCTAGCAATCAGCTCATCCAGTGACTCTTTTCCCACATACATGAAGCTATTGAATTCCTTTCTCAGTGCCTTTTACTTGATACTCTTCAAAGCATCATTACCCTCATATCTTTGTTGCAGTGCATCCACAGTAACTTAGCAGAAGTGAATTGTCTAAACTGATGGAAAATATCAGTAGCAATGGACTGTGACAAAATAGCATAAGCTTGCTTCTCATAATCATACAGCTTCCTTTGAGGCTCAGTCATCCGTGTAACTAGCATAGGAGTTCCATCTTCATTCAGAGGCCTCAGATAACCTCCTTCAATCATCATCCATAGATTTGTATCCACCCCATTAATGTGAATCTCAAACCGATACTTCCAGTGAGGATAATCGTCTAAGGCTAGTAACTTGGGAGCTTTATTGGAGTTCCCCGTCTCATTCTCTGTCAACAACAATGTCTGAATGTGATGGTTCTGATTTGCCATGAGAGCTAAATCCTCCATTTAATCAGAAATGATAAAATTCAACACTTAGAAAAATTTTCAGAATTACTGCCGAATGAGATGATTTGGGCAAATGTCGGGGACCAAATGAACTAAAACTGGCGAATGAAGGCAGAGTATGACAATTGGCGAATGAGATGATCGAATGACCTATTCGGCGAATGACTGATCGAATAAGGTCTTTCGCCGAATGAGATTGGAGAATGAGGCTATTCGGCGAATGATAAGAGCGAAGGAGCTATTCGCCGAATGAGTCCTATTCGGCGAATGACTGGTGATTCGGCTGAACTTATTCGGCCGCAATTGCCATTCGGCTGATCTGGGGTTTTCAGCAACGAAAATCGTGATAACTTGCGATTTTGACCAAATCTATGCACCAAATTTGGTACAGAACTTCAAGACATGATAATCAATCAATTGGGAAAATATTTTGACAAACACACCACAAAAACCCACAAATTTTCATTGAAATAGTAACTTGAAGAGTAAGAAACTTAGGGTTTTTGACAGTTACGAAAATCAGGGTTTTGGAAACTTTAGATCTGATGATTTAGAGTGGAAATCGAGTAGAATCTAGAGCCAAAGCTCTGATACCACTTTGTTGGACCGATTTGGAGCTCGGAAACAATCCGAATCCAATGTAAATCTACCCGACAGCCTCTGGAATAGTGCGGAATCCTATTCCAGGGTTTTCCAATCGAAATCAACAGGAACCGTGGTGATCCGAAGGTGTAGGAATGACTTGGAATCAACAATCGAACACCACGGGTTGATAATCGAACTTGGACGATCAATGGCCGCTCTAATCTCCTAGGGTTTGACTCTGGGATCACAGGGAAGAAGGAGGGCTCTGGATAATTAGAGTTGAAATGATTTGAACTTGTATATATAGGCTGCAGTCATTCGGCCGAATGAGTGGCCGAAGCAGCTCACTCGGCGAATGACCTCGCTCGAATGAGCTATCAATCGAATGAGTCATTCGGCGAATGACTCATTCTATCGCTAGCCATTCGCTGGTTTCATCATTCGGCGAATGACTTCATTCTAGAGTCATTCGCCCGAATGTGAAGTAGTCATACTCAACTATAATTTTAATCAAATCAACTAATCAAATAATCAGTAATAAACATTAAGAATTATATATAAAGACAACTTCCATTAATAATTTGAACATTACATGATTAGAGTTTACAAAACCGAACTAGGGACATTACATGTATCAACATTTAGTATAGGCGCATTACACAGTTTTTGCTTAAAAAGTTGGAAGGCTTTCTCTTGTTTCTCCTCCCAATCGAACTTTTTATCCTTCTGGGTCAGCATGGTTATGGGTTGAGCTATTTTAGAGAAGTTCTCTATAAAGCGTCTGTAATACCCGACTAATCCCAAGAATTTTCGTATTTTAGGTGGAGTCCCACTATTTGATAGCTTCAATCTTAATAGGATCTACATGAATGCCCTTTTCATTTATTACATGCCCTAGAAATTGTACTTCTCGTAGCCAGAATTCGCACTTTGAAAACATGCCGTACAACTTTTCCTTAGCCAGCAACTCCAAGATCAGTTTCAAGTGTTGCTCATGGTCTTCCTTCGTTTGGGAATAGATTAGTATATCATCGATAAAGACAATGACGAATTTATCTAGGTAGGGTTTGCACACCCGATTCATTAGGTCCATGAATACGGCCGGTGCATTGGTTAACCCGAAGGGATAACCAGAAATTCGTAGTGTCCATACCGAGTTCTGAATGCAGTCTTTGGTACATCGTCCTCCTGTATTCTTAGCTGGTGATTGCCCAATCTTAAGTTGATTTTTGAGAAGTACGTTGACCCCTTCAGTTGATCGAAGTGATCATCAATTCTCGGGAGTGGATAACGATTCTTGATTGTCAGTTTATTCAACTCCCGGTAATTGATGCACATACGAAAGGATCCATCTTTCTTCTTAACAAACAATACTGGTGCTCCCATGGCAAGAAGCTTGGTCTGATGAAACCCTTCTCCAATAGTTCTTGCAGTTGGCTTGACAGTTCTTGCATCTCTACGGGAGCCAATCGATAAGGTGACTTTGCTATCGGAGCAGCTCCTGGTACCAAGTCTATCCGAAACTCCACGTGACTAGGAGGGGGAACTCCTGGCAAGTATTCAAGGAATACTTCCAGAAACTCTTTCACCACTAGGATATCTTGCAATTGTCTTTCTTTGCGCTTCTTGTCAGTCACATGAGCTAGGAAAGCAGTGTATTGCTTCTTCAGGTATTTCCTTGCCTTCATGCATGTGATTAGTCGTAGGCTTCTCCCAGGTCGTTCCCCATGTATGACGAGGGTCTCTCCATTTTCCAAGGGTACTCGAATGACTTTTTCATGACATACTATTTCGGCTTTATGTTTGGATAGCCAATCCATACCAACTACCATGTCAAAGCTGCCAAGGTCTTTGGGAATAAGATCTAAACTAAGCATGTGCTCGTTTATATTCATAGTGCAACCCTCAATTATGTTTCTTGTTTCTAATGTATCCCTGTTAGCTAATTCAATGGTGAAACTATTTTTCAACGTTTCTGTTCCTTACCTAGTAATTGTTTGAATTCGTTTGACATGAAACTTTTAGCCGCCTCGGTGTGAAATAAAATAGAGGCATAATGATTATTAACTAAAAACGTACCTGTCACAACATGAGGGTCATTCCTGGCTTCATTTTCTCCAATGACAAAAGCTCTTCCTTAGGCTGGGTTCCCCTGAGTTCCCGGACCCTTGTTCAGTTTTGGGCAACCAGTTCTCAAATGGTCTGCACTTCCGCATTTGTAGAACGTTCTTGGTTTCCCTAGGTCAAATCAACATTGCTTCTCAGTGTGTACATACTTCTTACATTTGTTATAGACATTGCAGCTTCCATGATGGTGATAGTTACATTTGTTGCATTTGGGCAACGGCCCGTTATATGGCTTCCTTTCAGTAGTGGCCATAACAAAATTTTTGGCAGTTCCATAGTCTTTTCTTGCATCATTGTTTGCTTTCTTACCCTGAAATTCCATTCTCTTATGCTTTCCTCCATTTTGCTTCTTAGTGAGTGCACCCGTGCGTATCATTTCATCTGTCAGGCTTGTGGCTAATAAGATAGTTTTCTCCAGAGTGGTCGGTTCAACAGACGTCACCATTCCACGAATTTGGGGAGTGTGACCCCAGATATATCGATTAACCTTCTTTGCTTCAGAGGGTACCATATGAGGTAATAAACATGACAATTCATGAAATTGGTTGATGTACGCCTGATGCTTTGCTTCAATCATCTTGAGGTACCAAAACTCTTCTTCCAAATTTTACATTTCATTCCTGGGGCAATATTCTTTAATGAGCAGTGCCTTTAGTTTTTCCCAGGTCATAGCTTCTACTGCCTCTCTAACTCTAGGTTGGACTTGAGTATTCCACAATTTCAAGGCCTTAATCTGAAAAGAGTAGGTGGCATACTTAACCTTCTGGCTACCCAGGCAGTCGCTTATGTTGATAACTGATTCCATCTTCTCGATCCATTTTAGGATCCCAATGGCTCCTTTCGTACCGTGGAAGTCTTTCGGCTTGCAGGTGACAAATGAATTGTATGAACATCCCTTGTGGTTGGTTTCTTTAGCGGTACTACCTTCGACTATGATGGGACCGTGGTGGCTGCCGCTTCCATTGGTGCCTGTGTGTCGGTTTGGAAAATCTGTCTTATGCTGTTCCGCAACAATCTTACCACGTCCTCTGTGCTTAGCGGGGCCTCGGTGTGAGGTGGTTCGTTGTTTCCAGCATTCTCCTTGGACTGAACAATCTTCGGCCTTCTCCCTCTACGTTTTGGTGGCATTTTCTATACATTTATAGATACAAGTTTGAGAGAGATATGTGTGTGTGTGTATATATATAAAACAAGTGTATAAGAGAAACATCAATATTCATAGCATGTCATAAGATAGTTTGAATATAGTCACAAATAGTAGTAGTACTCAAATTTTCTTGGGTTTACATATCCGAATTTTCCAGGCGAACTACCGAGCTCCTGCTCTGAAAACAAAAAAAAAGTTGGCCTTGACTAAACACAACTACATAAGAACATAGATAAATGCAGCAATCCCGATCATCACCACCCAAGTGATGGCTGCTGCTGCCACCGCCCACTTCTTTCCTCTCCTAATCTCTTCGCGGACACCAGCCAGACCCATGTCATTGATGAGCACCGTTTCTTCTAACTCGCTCCAGTTGTCAGTGAGTTCTTGGGTTTGATGGGCAACATGGTTACACTCCGTTGTTTGCCATGGCTGCAACATAAAGGAAAATATAGTTTTTGTTGAGTGATATAGATATATGTATATTACAGCTTGGATGAAACATCTTCATTAATGTTATAAAAATACAATATTTAGAGTTTCTTGGCAATTATCCCTAAGAGTGCAGTGTAATCACTTGTCACCCTTTTACATAAATCAAAATGGGACTATATTGCCATGAAGGGTCAGAACAACAAGTGATTGCTATGGTTAGGATAATTCCTACTACATTCCAACAGAACCCTAACTCAGCTATCAATCGAGTATCCTCATGATGTCGGATGTTCTCCTCCTCATGGACCTTCTGTCGGTGGTCTACTATCTTCAAGCTGTGGGTAATCTCGTGCATAAGTTGTATCAAATCGTCCAGCTCTTCTTCAGTGGTGTCCAGTTTTGACTGAACGCGAATAAACAAAAACAACCATAGGGTGTTTAGAATTGACCTCAATGAAGAATCTCCAAAAACACACTTTGGATTCGATAGTAGTCTTGCTAGATGTCTTGAATCACGAACCACGATCTCTATCGTGTATCACCGCAACAACCCGGTACTATAAAACCACCTAAGGTGGTTAGGTTATGTTGGTGGTGTGTGGTGGTGCTTTAGTCGAAAATCCAAGAGGAGAGGGGAGGGGGTTTCGGCCACCAAGAGGGAGAGAGAGAGAGAGTGGGTGAAAGAGTTATGTGAAATATGGTGTTGGATCTCCTTTTTAAAGTCAAAGTAGATCCATAAAAATAGGATCTTGGATTACCAATTCAAAATTGGTTTCTCACCCTTTTATTTCACATATTATTTAAATTAATCTCTTTTAATTTAATTAATCTCTTTTAGTAATTAAATCATTTAATTACTACCCTCCTTATTACTAACTAACTAACAACTAGTTAGCAACATTTAATTAAATGTCTAAAGTTTAACTAATTAAACTTTATCAATTTAATTATAATTAATTATCACAATAATTAATTCCTCCAATGTTATTATTATTTCATAAATAATAATAACACACCACTTGATATAATTCGTGAAATTGAATATATCTAAAACAAATTTTAGACATAATCACATTACTAACTTCCAAAGTGTAACTCTTTGGATCGTACCCCGATAGTAACGTTGATATTATCGATGATCGGACATCATATATCCAATATACTCCCACTTGGATGATTCATCGCATAATTCATTCAACGTAGACAGTGTTGGACACCTAGCTGCAGCGCGTTGCCCCTAGCAGGGTATGACTTCTAAAGTCAACTAAACTTTTAGTTCAAGTAACCCTTTACTTAACTAAAATTATGGCCATGGTAACCCTTATCTATTTATCCTTTCTAAGTGACATTCTTTGAACATGAGACATGGATCACATATCATTCTCATATGTTGTTCAAACATTCTGATTCTCGTTCTCCAATTTAAAATTGTCTAACAAACTACTCTTAGTTTGATCACGACCATGCATTTACACCAGTTTAAATTAACGAGGGAATCAGAATATCATCTCTTAATTACATAAGAGTATAGAATCCCTTTGGCAGCATACAACTCCCACTTAGTTTCAGAACCATTCCCAATCAAATATCCTTATTGCTGCTCATTTTCAGAACAACGTTAGATAAGATCAAAGAGCGACCTTAGACTAATGTCAGTTCTAATATGCTCCTTAGGTCTAAGGATATATAAATCACACCATATTCAAAACTTCTTATGACAATGATCCATGAAGAACGTTTTGAAACGAGTTACATCCGACAACATTCTCTAACGTATGTCTATGAATCTTGGTCCTCAACCCTTTGAGCTTTTATCTTATAAACTAACCAAGCATTCAAGTAGTCTTAATTCAGATTGATTACCATGAATCTGATCGACTACGGGCATTTAGAATACCATGTATTCAGACTCTGTCATGGATTGAGTAACAACACTTTGTTTCGAGCTGCTCCAAGTGATAGCTCCACCATTGAGGGTAAACACATACCTCAATTGTGATCGAGAATCATCTCATCTGTTTGGAAGCTAGCGTCTGTGTAACACCTTACAGTCAGCTCTTCTTCCATTCCTCCATAGATCAATAACATATCTATACTTCTTCATAAGTACTTTAATATGTTCTTCACTAAAGCCCAATGACTTTCACCAGGATTTTGCTGGTATCTACTTGTTATACTCAAAACAAATGATACATCGGGTCTAGTACATAACATGGCATACATAATTAAACCAATTGGAGAAGCATATGGAACTCTTTCCATTTTCTTCTTTTCCTCATTAGTTTTAGGAGATTGGTTACTACTAAGTATTGTACCATGTGCCATGGGTAAGGTTCCTCTCTTGGAATCTTGCATTGAAAAACGTTAAAGAACTTTATCAATGTATGTACCTTGACTTAACCCAATGAGTCGTTTAGATCTATCTCTATAGAACTTTATTCCTAGAATATAAGCGACATCGCCAGATCTTTCATTGCGGAACATTTACTTAACCAGGATTTTACATCTTTTAGCGTAGGTATATTGTTTCCAATGATCAGTATGTCATCCACATATAAGATCAGAAAAGTAATATAGCTCCCACTAGCCTTCTTGTAAACACAAGGTTCGTCTTCGTTCTTGATAAAACCAAACTCTTTGATTTTCTAATCAAAACGAATATTCCAACTCCGAGATGCTTGTTTAAGTCCATAAATGGATCTATTCAAGTTACAAACCTTATTAGAATTCTTTGGATCTACAAAACCTTCAGGTTGCACCATATAGACATCTTCAGTAAGATGTCCATTTAGAAATGCGGTTTTGACATCCATTTGCCATATTTCATAGTCATAATATGCAGCTATGGCTAATAAGATTCTAATTGATTTAAGCATGGCTACTGGTGAAAAGGTTTCTTCAAAATCAACACCTGGAGTTTGTGTGAAGCCTTTTGCTAATAGCCTAGCTTTATAGGTGTGTACATTTCCATCCATGTTGTTCTTCCTTTTGAAGATCCATTTACATCCTACAGTCTGACACTTGGGAGGAAGTTCAACCAAGTCCCATACATGGTTTTCATACATTGATTTCATCTCTGCATTCATAGCATCCTGCCATTTTGTGGATTATGAAACCATAATGGCATCTTTATAAGAAGTAGGTTCAGCTTGATCAACAACCAAGCTGTCGAAATTATCATAAAGTCTAATATATCTATCAGGCTCATGTCGATCCCTAGTGCTTCTACAGATGCTTGGAGTTATACCCATCTCTTGAGTCCTTTCAGATTAAAGTTCAACATCACTATGTTGTCTGGATGTTCCAGCTAGTGTATCAGTTATTTGAGACTCACGGATTTCATATAAATCCACATTATTTTCTCAAATCCCTCTAGCTAATAGTTCCTTTTCCAAGAAGTTAGCTGATGGGTTGTAAAACACATCCGGTTTTTAAATAGTTTTGAGTCAATTTTAGTTTGTAAATATGTTGATTTTGTCTATTTTTAGATTCTTTTTACATTTTATTGTTTTTACAGGCTTCTCGAATGAAATGAGCGAAAATCGAGTTCGAAACCCGAAGGAATAGAGCCCCGGTTGAAATCAAGAGAAAAAGACAAGTTTTAATCATTATGACGTCATCGCGGTACACGATGAGGAGAAATACAGCCTTCGCGGTACGCGAAGGATTTCGGGGGTTCCTCGCTTGTTTTGTCCGTCGCGGTACGCGATAATGTTTTGAATGGAACTCCACGGTACGCGACGTCTTTTGAAATTTGAAAAAAAGTCAAGATTCAAGCGAGATTAAATAAGAGACGCTCCCCAGCCGTTTGGGACATCATTCTCGACCATTTTTGGAGAAGGAGAGCATTCCAGGAGCTTGAGGAAGCATTTGGGAAGCATTGGAGGGCTAGAAGACTTGATTTACATGTGATTTCATCTTGGTCATTCTTTGTTCTCATTTGTTCTTAATTTTCAGTATTCTATTTCATCTTATACTATTGTTTCTGAGATTTATTTACTGATTATGAAGTTATTAGGCTAGTTCTTTGATTCTATTTAGGTTAGAATGAATGTTTGTTGATTATTGATGACTATTGACTTTTGTTTTGAATTATGATGGAAAACACTTTTGTAACAGATCTTAGTATGTCATTTTGATGAGTTTTGTATATCTAATCTTGATTATATCAGTTTATATCATATTCCATACGTGTTTATTGAATGTCTTTCGGTGTTAGACACGTATTAGGTCATCGACTTGGTGTTATGACTAGTTTGTGGCTTGTTTGATATCACTAGCCATAGGAAAATATATAATTGATGTTCTTAGGGTTCTTTGTGTATCTAAGTTTAGAAATCCGGAAGGTGATATACTTGTCGAGTGATCTTTAGCATTAGGGTTTTCATAATAATTACCCGGGAGGGTTGGTAAATTGAAAGATTTAGTGTTATTGTCATTTCGTGTCAAATTAGACATTCTAAGATTACTCCTTGCATCTTTGGTGTATTGGAACAAGAAAATCAGGAATGTGACTTGTTCAGTTAAGTACATAAGTGTTATTGGAAAAATCCGTGAGGTGAGACAATTAACTTGTGTGTTTATTGCAGAACTAGGTTTTCTTAGTTGGTTATATCTGGTAATTGATCCAGAATCCATTAGGTTACCTACGCTTTGCTTTTTAAGATCCTAGTTCCATCATATCAAACAAAGTCAATAGTGTCAATAATTACAAACAGGAATTCTACCTAAGTAGAGTTTTTCTCATTCGTTTAGGTTTTTCTAAAATTGTAAACCATTTCTTTCAATTAAAATCATTAATCTGTTTTAGGGTTTAATATTAGTTGAACTTGCTTTTTCAAATTTAATTAGGATAATTAGTTTAATTGAATTGTCATTTTTAATTCAATACCACCCCATTTGTTTTAAATCATTTTCTAATCTTGTTTCGTTAAGTCAGTGTCTCGTGGGTTCGATATCCGGACTTTCGTTAGCTATTCTACAATTGATAGGCACACTTGCCTGTCGTAGTGGTTTAGTTTAGGATTTTTGGTTTTAACTCATTGTAATCAAGTTAAGTCTAGGTTAGTGTTTGTAGTGATTTCTTAGACCACTTTCAGGGACATCAAGTTTTTGGCGCCGTTGTCGGGGATGCTTGGCAATAGCGAAATTAGCTTAGATTGTGATTGTAAAAAATTAGTAGGTCTAATTTTTATTTATTTTTAGTATTTTAGGTTTTTAGTCTTTTCTTTTCTTTCTTATTTGCTTTAATTGTTTCTTGTCTTTTAGTTGCTAGGTTTTTATTATTTTTAGGTCTTTCTTTGTTTTGTTTGTTAAACCCCTTTACTTGTAATCGTTTACAGTGCATGCCACATACTCGATCACAAGGACCACCGCCAGTTTTAGCTTTCGAAGAGCCGGAGCAAGAGTTTCACACGAACCTTAGGAGTCGCCTTTCCCAGGTACGTGTTCTTGCCCCGATTTTGTTTTCTCCTTCTAGTTCTACACCTAGTTCACCTTCACACACACCCACTTCACCTTTCCCGATCCTACCTTTTTGCTTCGACATGGCCGAGGAGCTACCACCGCGTAGACGTACCGTTCACGACCGAGCTTGCGATGGATTCACCGGAGTTCGCAACCCGGTCACTCGTCCCGTGTTTGCCAATGATGCTACTTGGCAATTCCCTTCTTACATCATGACTGCTATCACCAATTCCATTCAGTTTAATGGTCTTGATGATGAGGATGCTCCCGGACATCTGTCCCGTTTTTCTAGGATCTGCAACACCTTCAATCTACATGGAGTTTCTGAGGATAACATTTGCTTGCAGCTTTTCCCATTCTCTCTTGCTAGTCGTGCATCCACCTGGTTCGACAGCCTTCTTGAGAACTCCATCACCACGTGGGATGATCTTCGAAAGAAATTTCTGAAGAAATATTTTCCACCTTCCAAAGCTGCTTGTCTGAGGGACCAAATCCATTCCTTTCATATGGAGCCCGATGAGTCTTACTCTGCAGCTTGGGAGAGACCACACTTTGCTTAGCAAATGTCCACAGCATGAACTTTCTGAATGGGCACTTGTAGAGAAATTCTACAATGGATTGACACTTGAGAAGGAAATCATGTTCAATACAGCTGCAGGAGGGCATATCATGGAGATGAAGGATACAGATGAGTGTATTGACATGTTTGAGAGTTTTGCTAGAGCTGAGCAGCAGCAGAAGCCATCCGCTAGATCCTCCACCACTAAGGCTACCAACACCTCATCCATTGCTCGAGGTGTTCATCAGGTCACTCCTGACACTAGCCTTGCTGCTACCATTGAGTCTTTAGCGAGAGATATGAAGGAACTGAAGACACAGCTGAAGAAGTGTGAGATATGTCGAGGAGGACATGCGACTGCCTAGTGCGCCATTACTGATCAGGAGCAGTTAGATTCCATTAATTCTGGTTGGAACAAGCCTTTCACTTCCAACTTCAATTCCAATCCCAATCCTAATTGGAATCCTAACTCAAATTGGCGAAACTCGAACAACAACTGGCGTGGTAACAACTCCTATCAACCACGTCAGAATCAAGCAGCGAATGAGAATTCAGGAGCGGGTCCAAGCAGCAGTGGTGACCCAGAAGTGAAGGACATGCTCAAGCAGCAGATGCAGATGCTACAGCTGTTGATTGCCAAGGATCAACACACACAGGTGAAGCTTCAGGAGCATGATACATTGCTGAGGAATCAACAGTCAGCATTTCTGGACCTACAGCGATCGGTAGGTGACATTGCGAAGAGGTTGGATGAAAGGCAAGGTGGATCCTTCTCGGGGAATACTGAGGCAAACCCGAAGGGTCATGTGAAGGCTGTGACGACTAGGAGTGGTCGTGGAGGTGAGAAGGAGGTGGAGAAGTCACCGGATGTCGATGTAGAGGAACCGGTTGACGAGGAGATAGAGATGGAGACTCCTGATAGGGTGCACCAGAGGCTAGGCCCAGCAAGTACAGCACCAGTAGGAGAGTCTTCAGTTGAGAAGAAGGGAGTTGAGGCAGAGAAGAAAAAGATGGAAGAGAAGAGGACTCCTGAGGTTGATATAAGCAGGCTTCCATATCCGGCACGTGCATTGTAGCAGAAGTATGCACAGGAGTATGGACATTTCTTAGAGATGTTCAAGCAGCTTAAGATTAACCTCCTGTTTGAAGAAGCACTCCAGCATATGCCCAAATATGCTAAATTCTTGAAGGATCTTCTGTCTAACAAGAAGAAGCTGGAGTCACTTTCTACAGTCACATTAGGAGCTCGATGTTCTGCGTTGGTCCAGAACAAACTGCCCGAGAAGCTCGACGATCCAGGGGTTTTCACTATCCCTTGCTTATTTGGCAGTTCTTCTGTGAACCACGCGTTGGCTGACTTGGGTGCTAGCATTAATTTGATGCCATATTCGACTTATCAGAAGCTAGACCTTGGGGACCCATCGCCGACGCGCATGAACATCACTTTGGCCGATCGATCGGTCAAGTATCCACGGGGAATTGTGTAGAATGTTTTGGTGAAGGTTGATAAGTTTGTATTCCCCGCGGATTTTGTCATCCTAGACATGGAGGCCGATGACAGGGTCCCGCTTATTATGGGACGTCCTTTCCTACGCACTGCTAAGGCAATGATAGATGTGTTTGAAGGTAAGATTACATTGCGTGTGGGTGAGGAGAATGTTACATTCGATGTGAGGAAGTCGATGAAGCATTCGAACGGTCAGGATGATTCTGTGTATTTTCTTGATTCTTTCATTCCTTACATAGATCGGTGTCTAGATTACATTTCTGGATCTGATTTATTGAAAGATCAAGACCTGGGTGAGGAGAACCAGGCTGTTGAGATTGATGCTTCTTCTGAGCACATTCCGAGCAGTCTGGCTAGTAAGCCTCCTGAGTACCCGACTGCTTTTGAGGTTTTTGAGAGTACAGATCCGGTTGAGAGACCATCTGTTGAGGCACCACCATCCCTAGAGCTTAAGGAGTTGCCATCTCATTTGGAGTATGCATTTCTGGATGGTGATTCTGATTTACCCGTCATTATTTCATCTTCATTGACGGAGGAGGAGAAGTCGAGATTGATTGATGTGCTTAAGGCGAATAAGCAGGCGATTGCGTGGAAGTTGATGGACATAAAGGGCATACACCCTTCGTTTTGTACGCATCGCATTTTGATGGAGGAGGATTACAAGCCGGTGGTCCAACCACAGCGACGGCTTAATCCTAACATGTCTGAAGTTGTGAAGAAGCAGGTTCTTAAGCTCTTAAATGCCGGATTGATCTATCCCATTTCAGATTCCGCTTGGGTCAGTCCGGTACAAGTTGTTCCGAAGAAGGGAGGCATGACTGTCATTGTGAATGAGAAGAAGGAGTTGATTCCATCTAGGACAGTCACTGGTTGGAGAGTATGTATAGATTACAGGAGACTGAATGATGCCACCAGGAAAGATCATTTCCCATTGCCTTTCATTGATCAGATGTTGGAGCGGTTGTCAGGACAACAGTTTTACTGTTTTCTTGATGGTTTCTCAGGTTATTTCCAGATCCCTGTAGCACCAGAGGATCAGGAGAAAACCACGTTTACATGCCCATACGGTACCTTTGCGTATCGCCGTATGCTGTTTGGGTTATGTAATGCTCCAGCCACATTTCAGAGATGCATGGTGGCTATATTTCAGGATATGATCGAGACTCCCATGGAAGTTTTCATGGACGATTTTTCAGTGTTTGGAAGTTCATTAGATCATTGTTTGCAGAATTTGGATAGGATGCTTGCTAGATGTGTGGAGACTAATCTGATGCTGAACTGGGAGAAGTGCCATTTCATGGTGACTGAGGGTATTGTGCTAGGGCACAAGATTTCGCGAGATGGCATTGAGGTAGATAGATCTAAGATAGAGACGATTAGTAAACTCCCACCACCGACGAATGTGAGAGCGGTTCGTAGTTTTCTAGGTCATGCAGGGTTTTATAGGCGTTTCATCAAAGACTTTTCTAAGATTACCCGACCGATGACCCGTATTTTGGAGAAAGATGTGGAGTTTGAGTTTAGTGAGGAGTGCATGAGAGCGTTTGAGTTTCTGAAGGAGAAGTTGGCGAGTTCTCCTATTCAGATAGCCCCTGATTGGAGCCTTCTTTTCGAGTTGATGTGCGATGCTAGTGATTTTGCAGTAGGGGCTGTGCTTGGTCAGCGGAAAGATAAGCACTTTCATCCGATTTACTACGCAAGTAAGACCTTAGATGATGCTCAGGAGAATTACACGACTACGGAGAAGGAGTTGTTAGCGGTCGTGTATGCGTTCGATAAGTTTAGGTCTTATCTTGTTCTTTCCAAGACCATTGTTTACACCAACCATGCGGCCTTGCGATACTTGTTCGCGAAAAAGGACGCAAAACCTCGTTTGATTCGGTGGATTCTCCTCCTTTCTGAGTTTGACATAGAGATTAAGGATAAGAAAGGAGCTGAGAATGTTGCAGCCGACCATTTGTCGCGGCTTGGGGATGCTGCTCGGGAGAAGATGAATGAGGAGATGATTGGAGATACATTCCCGCATGAGACTTTGATTTCTCTAGACACAGAGATAGTGGGATTAGTGAGTGCAGGTGAGCAGGGATTGCCATGGTTCTCAGACATTGCGAATTACTTGTCTGAAGGTTACGTTTTGAAGGGTCTGACTTCACAGCAGCGAAAGAGGTTCTTTACTGAAGCAAACCATTATATATGGGATGCTCCATATTTATTTCGCGAGGGAGCAGACGGGATTTTGAGGAGATGTGTGAGTCGTGAGGAAGGATTGGACATCCTAAGACATTGTCATGAGGGATTGACTGGAGGACACCATGGGCCATCGTACACCACGAAGAAGGTGTTTGATTGTGGATTTTATTGGCCGACAGTGTTTAAGGATGCACATGAGTTTGTGAGGAGCTGTGATGCGTGTCAGAGGACTGGAAACATCTCACGTAGGAATGAGATGCCCCAGAACCCCATCCAGGGGGTTGAGGTCTTTGATATTTGGGGTATTGACTTCATGGGACCGTTCCCTTCATCCCGACGGAATCGGTACATCCTCGTGGCTATTGATTATGTTTCGAAGTGGGTAGAGGCTCAAGCTTTATCCACGAATGATGCACGAGGAGTTGTGGGATTTCTGAAGAGATTGTTTTGTAGGTTTGGAACCCCTAAGGCATTGATAAGTGATAGAGGCACGCATTTTTGTAATGCACAGTTGGAGAAGGTGTTGGCACGATACGGGGTGACCCATCGAGTGTCGACTGCCTATCATCCACAGACTAGTGGCCAGGTTGAGAATGCTAATAGGGGTGTGAAGAGGATTCTCGAGAAGACAATAGGTAGAAACCGTAAGGATTGGGCAGATAGGCTAGACGAGGTGTTGTGGGCGTTTAGGACAGCTTTTAAGAATCCGATTGGGACCACGCCTTTTAGGATGATTTATGGCAAAGCGTGTCATCTGCCAGTGGAGTTAGAGCATAAGGCGTTTTGGGCGTTGAAGAGTGTGAATCTTGATTTGCCAAGTGCTGTGAAGAATCGGTTTCTGCAGTTGCATGAGTTAGAGGAGTTGCGTGACGAGGCGTACGCACGATCGTGGAGTTATAAAGAACGTACGAAGGCGTTGCACGATCGTAAGTTGAGAGGAGTGAAGGAGTTTAGGAAAGGTGATCAGGTGCTAGTCTATGATTCAAGGCTCCGGTTATTTCCAGGTAAGTTGAAGTCCAAATGGAAAGGACCGTTTGTTGTGCATGAGGTCTTTCCACACGGAGCAGTTGAGCTTGAATCAGAAGGTCGGACATGGAAGGTTAACGGGCATCGGTTGAAGCTATACATCGGAGGACCGATCGGTACTGAGAAGGAAGTATCACTCCTTGAGTTGCGTAAGTGAGGATAGCTAGGCCTGATTTGTATAGTTTGTAAGATATGTTGCATGAATTATTGTTATTTTTGTGTTTTTAAGTTTAATTGTAGATTTGCGTGTTTGTGTTTTTGTTTTAGATGTCATAGGTTTCACGAGGCTTAAACGATAGGACTATTTTAGGTTAAGTGTGGGTATTCGGTACGATTGATATTTCATTTTCATGTAGGTATTCCCACATATTAAACCCGAAATTCAAGTCGCATTCGTAACTCGATTAGGTTTAGATTGTAAATTTTGGGTAATTAATTTTAAGTTTTGTTATTTAGTTAGAATATAATTTCCATTCTTTTTAGTTTTATTAGGTAGTTTTTATTTTTATTTTATTTTAGTTAATTTTATTTTATTTCATTTTATTAAAATTTTTATAACGTAGTTAGAATAGAATTTTAAATTTTATTTTTATTAGGTAGGTTGTTATTTTATTTTATTTTAATTTAGTTATTTAAGTAAATTTGAAAAAAAAAATTTAAAAAAAAAATTACAAAATTCAAAAACCCGAAACTCGTCGCGGTACGCGACAGTGTAACCATATTACCATCGCGGTACGCGATGGATTTCGGGAAAGAAAAAAATAATAAAAAGGTTTTAACCTCTTCGCGTACCACCACCACAACCATAAACCCTTTTTCCACCGATTCACAACCACATCACCACCGGTTCCCATCATTCCTCCACCGCACCGCCACCGATCTCCACCGGTTCACCACCCTCTCTACTGTCATCACCATCACTACACCACCGAACCACCGCTTCATCTCCGTCACAATCACCACCACTGTGTGTCGCCATCGCCGCCGCTGCTATCACCATCACAACCGGTCGCCACCATCACCACTGTCATCGCCGTCGCATCATCACCATCATCTTCTCCGTTCCATCACACCACCAACCACCGTTTTACATCGCGATTAGGTATAGTTCTCGGTTTCTTTTTCGATTTTCATTTCTAGATTTAGGATAGTTTGTAATTTTTGTAGATTATCAGTAGATCTTGAATAATGTTAGTAGTTAGGATTGATTTGTGTTAGGTTTGGAACGAATTTGGTTCGGATTGTCGCCGTAGATGGACGATCGATTTTTTCTGGTTTGAAAAGGGGCCGCGTACCGCGGCCCAGACTTTAGCGCTACGCGACGGCGGCCGGAACCAGATTCTTCTAAATGCTGTAAACAGAAAACGTTTGTATATAAAATTTGTAAATAAAATTTGATTAATATTTTATTTTCTTTGTATTTAATTAAATTTTGTAAACGAAGTTAAATTTTTGTAATTAAAATTAGGTTAAAAGTCTTTTAACATTTTGCAAATAATTTTTGTAAATAAAATTTTATTAAATTTTTATTTTCATTATTTATATACATATGTAAATATTTAAAATTAGTTTTAATATTGTAAATTTTGTAAATAATTTTTAATTTGTAAATAATTTTTTGTAAAATATTTTAATACTTATGTAAAATAAATTATAACATTTTTAGTTTTTGTAAATAGGTTTTAAATTTTAAATTTATACTTTGTAAATAGAAACTTTTGTAAAAATTGTAAATAGATTAAAATTAGGTTTTAAAGTAGTTTAATTTGTAAATTTTGTTTTGTATTTGTGTAAATTGCTATTGTAGGATGTCTGGAGCAGCTGAGAGTTCGGCTGCAGGCGCCAAGAGGGCCAGAGGTTCTAGTTCCTCGAGGAGGAGAGCGAGAGAGATCCATTATTCATCAGAGGAGATCCTCCCGATTGACGAGGACGAGGCGGTTCCCATTGACCAGCGTGTCCTCAGAGATCACATTGTCCTGCAGTTCGAGCAGGGGACAGATGAGGCTACTCGCTGCGAGCGATTTGTGACGATGGAGCATTACCACCACCGTACTTTTGATAGAGAGCTGCTAGAGAGGTTAGGGCGTCTTGATGAGTTTGATGCTATTGTTAGAGACGAGTGGAGGACTGCCCTCGATTGTAGGTGGCCTCAGTACATGGAGCTTACAGTCGAGTTTCATTCGACTTTTCGTCACATGTCAGGCTCATTCGATGATCCTGCTGCTGTTTCTTTTGCGTTAGGTAGACGCACATTTTCCATGAGCATCCCGCAGTTCGCGATAGCGACGGGATTATATACAGCTGAGCAGGTGAGAGAGCCTGGATTTGCTTAGAGCCTGAGGGCAGTTGTGAGAGAGCCCAGTGATCTGGGTATCACAGAGAGGCAGCTGGAGGAGTTCTGGACGTCCATAGCAGATGGACCGTTTACGAGTGTGATTATCGAGTCCTCGATTAGTGATCCACTTATTAGATATGTCCACAGGATGGTTAGTTGCACTCTTGTCGGTCGCAGGGCCGGTGCAGAGAAATGCAACCAACTAGACCTTTTCTGTATGTATAGTATGATTAGCCGTCGCCCGGCTAACCTCGCCTGCATTTTATTGTCATCATTCGCGAGGGTTCGCCGTGGAGGGGCGACGGCTAGACTAGATCTGGGGCCCTATATTGGGAGGATTGCTTCGAGGCTGGGAGTCTTTAACAGATTCCCACGCCGATTTTTGACAGAGGGGCCCGAGACGGGGCGTTATAGTTTAGATGATATGAGGCTAGCTGGCATGTGCTCTATGGCAGATCCAGCCAGTTGGATGCCAGCTAGGCCTGCACCAGAGGGACCCCCAGATGTTGAGGTTCTGCAGAGGCAGGTGCCACCAGAGCGACAGAGGATTTTACATAGGGCAGAGAGGCCTCCGCAGACATTTACCTTACGTCAGCCTCGTCCTCCCCGCATTACTTTAGAGAGTCTTTGGGAGGAGCAGCAGAGGCTGGGTCAGATGATGCGCCTTCTTTTTGCACATTTTGAGATTGAGATTCCTGAGTGGTTTAGAGCTCCAGATCAGCCTCAGCACCCAGGAGGACATGATGATGAGCCTCATGAGTAGATTCCAGCATTCTAGTATATTAGTAGTTGTATCTTTTGTACTTTTGCTTTGTTTTTGTTTTTATCTTCATGGTCTGTATATATTTGGATATTTTGTGTTGAATTCAGATGTATTTAGACTACTGGATTGTATATATTTTGTGGTTGTTTTGGTTGATTATTGTATGTACAGTTTTTCTTTCATTATTATCCATGTATATGTTGATGGTTTGTTGTGAGTGTTAGTGGATTGCCAAATTCATCGTGAATGTTCAGAATGCGTTTTGGGACTTAATTGTGATTGCGATTGGATTTGATGGCGGTTAATAGGACTTACGAGGAAATTGTCACATATCAGGGAAGTTGTAATTATTGTAAATTGTATATTTTTGTTGAATTGTTCATTATTTCATATTCCACATTGAGGACAATGTGTGATTTTAAGTGTGGGTATGAGATTTGTGAAAAATTGTAAATTTTTGAAAATTTTAGTAAATAAGTTGTAAATTTTTAGTTAAATTTTGAAAAATAATCAATAAAATTCAAAAATATTTTCATTTTTAAATTTGAGTCATTTGTAATTAATCAAGTTAGTTTTAGTTAGGTTTGAGTCTTTTATTGTTAATTTTTCTTTTATAGTTAATCTTGTGGATTGTTTAGAGCTTCATTTGCAGTTTGGTTTGAATTACCCTTATCAGTTGGGTAGTGATAACTTATATATTTTAGTAGAAAGGCAATAAATAGGATTACAATAACTCGATCGCGAATGGAAAGCTATACGATTGAGTTATTCTGGATTTGACATGCACGGCTGTTACACGAAACCAGCTAAGTCTTTTCCAAATTTTTATTTTATTTTCTTTTCTTTATTTGTGTTTATTTTTATTTAGGTTTTTAGTTGTTTAATTGTAAATTGAGTCTGATTTTAAATTTTCTAGGTTAAATTGTAAATATTGTATATAATTTTGTAAAAGTTTTTGAATTAGATTTTGCATTTAAAATGGAAAATGATAGTATAATCAGGGAATTTTGTGTTTTCTTAAAAGTTTAAACGTACGCATCTAATTTGGGATATGTTAGTAGGCCTAACTGATAGAAAGGTTCTTTAGTATTGATATAATTTTCTTAATTTTCATGATGCTAATAGGTTTTGCCTTGGGAAATATGAGGATTCTGAAACTGTTTAATTTTGATTAAAGGAACTTTTATAAACAAACAATCTAATGTTTTTAAAATTAAACCTGGCACATATGTTCTCTTTTTATGAAAATAAATTCGAGACTTATGGCGCCTGATTAAAAGAAACATCATCCACCAATCCACTAAATGGGCTGAGCTTACAGAAAAAAAAAATTAAAACAAAAATAAAATAAGAGCTGCAGCTTATGTGTCATACCCCGGATGGCAACCGAGTGAAACACCACTAAGTTAGGCTCATTAATTTAGAAGCAAAATGCCCATACCTTCATCCATTACATTTAAGGTTTGATTTTTAAAGTCATTAAGGTTGTTCGAATGTAATGGTGACTTGAAAGCTTTTATTAGTATTAGGTTGATCTATATGACTTGAGTGTAATACTTATAGTTGATTGAATCATTTGAACATAATGAATCAAGATTACGGAACCTAGATATCAGTTGTTGGTTTAAGTGGATACATTATACTGACAATCGTGGTTAATGCGTATGTGTTTAAAATTTTGAGTTTAAAACTAAATTTATGATTGTGATTCCATTGCAATTTTTTTTCGAGGATGAAAAATGTTCAAGTGTGGGTATTTTTGATGGGTTGTAAAACACATCCGGTTTTTAAATAGTTTGAGTCAATTTTAGTTTGTATTTATGTTGATTTTGTCTATTTTTAGATTCTTTTTACATTTTATTATTTTTACAGGCTTGTCGAATGAAATGAGCGAAAATCGAGTTCGAAACCCGAAGGAATCGAGCCCCGGTTGAAATCAAGAGAAAAAGACAAGTTTTAATCATTATGACGTCATCGCGGTACGCGATGAGGAGAAATACATCCTTCGCGGTACGCGAAGGATTTCGGGGGTTCCCCGCTTGTTTTGTCCGTCGCGGTACGCGATAATGTTTTGAATGGAACTCCGCGGTACGCGACGTCTTTTGAAATTTGAAAAAAGTCAAGATTCAAGAGAGATTAAATAGGAGACGCTCCCCAGCCGTTTGGGACATCATTCTCGACCATTTTTGGAGAAGGAGAGCATTCCAGGAGCTTGAGGAAGCATTTGGGAAGCATTGGAGGGCTAGAAGACTTGATTTACATGTGATTTCATCTTGGTCATTCTTTGTTCTCATTTGTTCTTAATTTTCAGTATTCTATTTCATCTTATACTATTGTTTCTGAGATTTATTTACTGATTATGAAGTTATTAGGCTAGTTCTTTGATTCTATTTAGGTTAGAATGAATGTTTGTTGATTATTGATGACTATTGACTTTTGTTTTGAATTATGATGGAAAACACTTTTGTAACAGATCTTAGTATGTCATTTTGATGAGTTTTATATATCTAATCTTGATTATATCAGTTTATATCATGTTCCATACGTGTTTATTGAATGTCTTTCGGTGTTAGACACATATTTGGTCATCGACTTGGTGTTATGACTAGTTTGTGGCTTGTTTGATATCACTAGCCATAGGAAAAGATATAATTGATGTTCTTAGGGTTCTTTGTGTATCTAAGTTTAGAAATCCGGAAGGTGATAGACTTGTCGAGTGATCTTTAGCATTAGGGTTTTCATAATAAATACCCGGGAGGGTTGGTAAATTGAAAGATTTAGTGTTATTGTCATTTCGTGTCAAATTAGACATTCTAAGATTACTCCTTGCATCTTTGGTGTATTGGAACAAGAAAATCAGGAATGTGACTTGTTCAGTTAAGTACATAAGTGTTATTGGAAAAATCCGGGAGGTGATTCAATTAACTAGTGTGTTTATTGCAGAATTAGGTTTTCTTAGTTGGTTATATCTGGTAATTGATCCAGAATCCATTAAATTACCTACGCTTTGCTTTTTAAGATCCTAGTTCCATCATATCAAACAAAGTCAATAGTGTCAATAATCACAAACAGGAATTCTACCTAAGTAGAGTTTTTCTCATTCGTTTAGGTTTTTCTAAAATTGTAAACCATTTCTTTCAATTAAAATCATTAATCTGTTTTAGGGTTTAATGTTAGTTGAACTTGCTTTTTCTAATTTAATTAGGATAATTAGTTTAATTGAATTGTCATTTTTAATTCAAAACCCCCCATTTGTTTTAAATCATTTTCTAATCTTGTTTCGTTAAGTCAGTGTCTCGTGGGTTCGATATCCGGACTTTCGTTAGCTATTCTACAATTGATAGGTATACTTGCCTGTCGTAGTGGTTTAGTTTAGGATTTTCGGTTTTAACTCGTTGTAATTAAGTTAAGTCTAGGTTAGTGTTTGTAGTGATTTCTTAGACCACTTTCAGGGACATCATTAGCTCTCCTCTTAATGAAAACACAATTTTCATTGGGATTGTAGAAATAATAACCGATTGTTTTAGGGTATCCGACGAAAACAATTTTATCGCCTTGGGAATCTAGTTTGTCTTGAGACTCTCATGTAACATACGTGTTACATCCCCCTACCTTAAGATAAGACACATTGGGTTTATTCCCATGCGATATCTTATATGGTATCTTTTCAACTTTCTTTGTTGGAGCTAAGTTAACAATTCGTGCGGCAGTTTCTAGAGCAAAACTCCAAAAGGAGTGAGGTAAGTTTGTACGACACATCATCGATTGAACCATATCTAATAGAGTTTGATTTCTCCTTTTAGATACACCATTTAATTGTGGTGTTATATGGGAGTAAGTTGTGAAACAATTCCACAATTTGTCAGATGTTCATCAAATTCTTGACTAAGATATTCACCTCCTCGATCCGATCGAAGTATCTTAATGGTTCTACCCAACTGGTTTTGTACTTCGTTTTGGTATCGCTTGAACATTTCAAACGTTTCATGTTTATACTTCATAAGATAAACATAACCATATCTATTGAAATCATCAGTAAACGTAGCAAAGCACCTCTCTCCATTTTTGGCAGTGGTTCTGAATGGACCATATACATCTGAATGTATGATCTCAAGCAGATCCTTGGCTTTTATACTATTCCCTTTAAAGGATTCTTTAGTCAACTTTCCACTTAAACATGATTCGCATTCATCAAAAGATTCCGAACTAGTTGAATCTAATATTCCTAAGGTTTAAAGTTTCTTCAAGCGATTCTTGTTAATGTGCCCAAGCCGGCAATGCCATAAGTACGTATCATTGAAATCTAATTTCATAATTTTATTGGAGATATTGTATATTTCGTTATTAGTATGGACATCTATCTAATAGATTCCATTATGAGGCTTTGCATCAAAATAGAACACACCATTCAAATATGCAGAAAAATAACCATTGTCATTAAAAGCATACTTAAAGCCATGTTCACACAAAGCAGAAACTGAAACAATATTCCTTGTCAAACTAGGAATAAAACACACATTGTTCAAAACAAGTTCTAAACTATTAGGTAGTAAAAGAACGTATTCTCCTACTGCCTTGACTTCAAGCTTTTGTCCATTTCCCACATGGAGTTCCATGTTGCCTGTTTTCAGCTTCCTAACCTTCCTTAGTCCCTGCAAATCATTACATATGTGAGAACCACATCCGGTGTCAAACAACCAAGATTTGCTAGAAAAAAGAGGATATCCATAATGAAAATACCTGAGGTGCTCGTAGTAAAACCCTTATTCTGCTTTATCTTGGTTAGGTATTTTGGGCAGTTTCTCCTCCAATGCCCAGTTTCATCACAATGAAAGCATTTTGCATCCTTTAGAGGTTTGGTCTTGGCAACAACCTTGCCTTTGCCCTTGACCTTGCCCTTACCTTTCATGCTCTTCTTGCCCTTACCTTTGGATTTCTCAATTCGACCCCCTTTAATCATCAGCACTGGACCGGCCTGGTATGTTCATCTCAGCAGTTTTAAGCATCATATGCAACTCTGGGATGGTCTTGTTCCAAGCATTCATATTATAATTCAAAGTGAATTGGTCATATGACTTTGGAAATGAATTGAGGATTATATCCCCAGCTAATTCATTTGTCAGTGGACACTCAAGACATGCTAGATGATCAATGAAACCCTTCATCTTTAGTACATGAGTACTAACTGAAGAACCTTCTTGCATGTGACACCCTAAGAGTTATCTTATCACTTCAAAGCGTTCATGTCGAATGTGTTGCTGAAACATTTCCAGCAGATGCTGAATCATTTCATATGCCTTCATGTGTTCTAGACTCTTTTGGAGTTCTGGAAACATGGAAGCAAGCATCAAGCAAGAAACCTTGACAGAACCATCTACATGTTTGTCATAGGCTTTATGGGTTGCACCCGTAGCATTCACAGGTTCTTCTGGGATTAGTGTCTCAAGGACATACAACTTGTTGTCAGCCCAAAGAACAATTCTCAAATTACGATACCAATCCATGATTTTGGAGTTGTTGAGCTTATCCTTCTTGATAGACTTAAGAGTAAACGAGGAATTAGTGGAGTTTGCGTCAGCAGACATCTACAATGTTCAACATTATTGAATCTAGTATTTTCATGCTTGTCCTAATAATATTATGACCCATACACAAAATATTTTATTAGGAATGAGATCCTGCTTCGTTATAATCAATGAATGGCTTTAGCACTCTCCATTTTTATGACTAGGCAGGTAGGTAACGATTACCAATTGTGTCTCGACACAACTCTCGGTTTTGGGGTTGGTTGACGGGTATAGTCGACCATTTGTACGTTTAACGCCAACTGCACCAACTTAACTCTTTAAGTGATATTCCTCCTCAATTTGTAATTGAAAAACCGTCCTAAGTAACTTAGGAATCACGATTTTTCCTTTTACCAAAACCGTAGGCCTAGATGCAGGGTAAATATATAACACCGAGGGTTCTGATAAATTTGTTAAAGTGTTGCTCATTAAGGATGGTGCAGAATATTCATTATTAATAATTGGGATTTCTTTTATGTTTATTTACCATTTGGGTCAAAAACATATTGGATGACTTGTAGCATGAAACAAGTGGTGGAATTTCTTTTAGTAAAATCCAATTTTACATGTGGTTTGTGTTTGCTTGAAACTCCTTTCAAACACTCGACTCGATTAATTTTAAATACCCTATTTTAATCTAAGTCGGTAGTTTGCGCGAACCAATTTTAAACTAACAAGTTTAAAATATTATTATAAAATAAACTCTTTTATTTTATAATCCGTTTTATCATTTAAATAAAACAACCTTTTATTTAAATGCCATTATAGTAATTATAAAACTCCTTTTATATTTACTACCGTTTTACAAAATTGTGACAAATATTTTGTTTTTGTTTAGTTTTATATTTCCTAATATTAACAAACACAAACAACAAAATATATAACTATGAATCGAGCCATAATCTAATTTATTCGGTTTTGTTCGAGCCATCAAACGCAAACCGAATTAGGTCTAGGGTTTACAAATCAACGCCTTGATTGTAATCTCCCACTTGATCCAAGATCTCTATCTTTGTACTTCTTGAATTTCTTCATTTTGGTCTTCAAATCAATTTGATCGGTTACATAAATAAATTCTATCTATTTACTAAAAAATAGAAATATAATCTATTACATCGGGTCCAAATACCCGTAAAATACATCCAATCAAAAATTGAAAAACCAAACCTTACAAGCATTCAAATGGGTCAAAACTTAGGGCTCGAATCATCATAGTCACAATCAAAACAATCAAAGGCTCGATCTTTTGTCAAACAAAGCATTTTTGACAAATAAAACACAAGATCGATTAACAAAACGTTTATTCGCGTGTAAAAGCGGCTTTGATACCACTGTTGGGAATTGTAGTGACCATTTTGTAGTTTTAATTAATCATATTAATTAAAAAAATCAGATTTTATGATAGCGGAAGCGATTAGGTTACACATTTTGTTTCACAAACAAAATTCCCAAAACCAGGAATCCAGTTACATACGAATAAACAAAAACAACCATAGGGTGTTTAGAATTGACCTCAATGAAGAACCTCCAAAAACACACCTTGGATTCGATAGTAGTCTCACTAGATGACTTAAATCACGAATCACGATCTCTATCGTGTATCACCGCAACAACCTGGTACTGTAAAACCACCTAAGGTGGTTCGATTATGTTGGTGGTGTGTGGTGGTGCTTTAGCCGAAAATCCAAGAGGAGAGGGGAGGGGGTTTCGGCCACCAAGAGGGAGAGAAGGAGAGTGGGTGAAAGAATTATGTGAAATATGGTGTTGGATCTCGTTTTTAAAGTCAAAGTAGATCCTTAAAAATAGGATCTTGGATTACCAATTCAAAATTGGTTTCCCACCCTTTTATTTCACATATTATTTAAATTAAACTCTTTTAATTTAATTAATCTCTTTTAGTAATTAAATCATTTAATTACTACTCTCCTTGTTACTAACTAACAACTAGTTAGCAACATTTAATTAAATGTCTAAAGTTTAACTAATTAAACTTTATCAATTTAATTATAATTAATTATCACAATAATTAATTCCTCCAATGTTATTATTATTTCATAAATAATAATAACACACCACTTGATATAATTCGTGAAATTGAATATATCTAAAACAAATTTTAGACATAATCACATTACTATCTTCAAAAGTGTAATTCTTTGGATCGTACCCCGATAGTAACGTTGATATTATCGATGATCGGACATCATTTATCCAACATCGGTATGCACGGAGAGCCCTGAGAACAGTCTCGGTAGGAGGGTCCCTGACTCTTGGAGACTCCCCAACCTTATAGTGGGTCTAAGGAGGTTGCATCATAGGGATTGGGGAACCCAGGTTGGTAACCCTTAATCTGCTGGTGACTTCCTCAGTGTCACAGTCATCAAGGCGTATTATCTCTTCAGAATTGGTTAGGTCTATGTGAGTAACACCGTTGATTTTGTATTCTTTCACCATTGCTGCAAAAGATCACATGTTATGTAAAAAGCACTAACTTAGAGTTTTGAGCTTAAGGTCATAGTCTTGGGACTACCTAAGGAATTTCCTAGTTCTCTATAACCAATGGCTCTGATACCAATGTGTCACACCCTCACCAACGGTGGAATTGCAAGGATGTAACGAAACTAAATATCTTGAGCACATTGCATATGAGAGAATTCAAATCATGCATTAACATATCAAAGATTCATTTTCACAAAATAGGGTAGTATTAATACAAGTATGAAGATTCCTAAAATCATATGACCTATATCTAAACATGTAATACAATCAAATCTTCATTTGTATTCAAAAATGCATGCTAACTTCTTCTTGCAATTTGTAGCTTCTAATTTCTTGAAATGCATGTTAAATTAAAAAGGTCAACACTTATGTTGGTGAGATCGTAGGTTTTACGACTCAATAAAATAGTTCAAATAGGTTAGGATATTAGCACACATTTTTGAAGAACCTGCATAATTCCACAACCATACCTTTGACTTCTTGTATACCCTTTTTCTTGCTAATTGCCTTATCACAAAACAATAGTTCTTGTTGGAAATATACCATTCATAACCCATGGAATTGTGGTTGGTGCAACCAACCATGAATGGAGGTTTGTCAAACCCTGCTAGTACTAACTTATATTAATCATTCGGCTCAACATCGTGAGTTAAATGGTTGTGTAGAGAGTAGGGCTATTTAAGTGATAAATTCTTGTCTTATGCATCAACGTCATAACCATGTGCAAATTCTTGTATAAATAATTTATGTAACATGCATAACACCCCAAAAGTTAAAATAGCATTAAAAGGGGCTACGAAAACTCAACGTTAAAGTTATGAGACTGGTTTCTTGATTTCTTGGGTTGATGAGTGTTGCTCTATGTAAGTCCTACAATATAGTAGGTCGATAGGGTCAATGGATCATCCATATTCTAGTAAGATTGTCGGGGGATTCCGACCTCTAGTATTATTCTTGGTAAATTTGTCCGTCTTTAATTATCTAGTATCCATTTCTTGTAATGTGTATGAGTCATGATTGTTTCCTCCAACCCTTATGCCCACTATTTTGGTTACAATCCCTACACTATTATTTTAGTTTGTTGGTACATATTACGAGTAAGTAGTATACGTGTAGGTATGTATATTCATGTGTACATGTACATGTTTATTAATACACGGATGTCTCTATGCCTGTATGTATGGGTACCTATTTGTATACTAACCATAATTTTGCGTAGGTGTTAGAGAGTACAAGGTATGTATAATACTACTTCTTTCTTTATTCTAGATTTATACTCATTTATTTGAAATAATCGTGATTATGAATACATAGTTTTTAACGCATACATTTTCATTTGAATTCCTACTGTTGAATGACCCCTTCATATGTAAATCCACAGCACCAGAGTTCCATTTATTCGCACATTTGCATATTTGAAAACACATGGATTCTCTTAGTTGTTTATTCTTGTTCCTAAGATTACCGAGTACCAGTTGTGTTTAGAGACTTCATAAAATGATATCTGTATTGTTGAGTTCACTGGGAAAATTTTAAAGGTCCGAAAGTTACATCAAAAGGACTTTGTCACCAATAGCAAATTTCAAAGGCTTTCGCCTTCTATCAGCGTAACTCTTTTGACGATCTCTAACAGTTTTGATTCGCTCACAAATCTTAAAGATCTTGTCAGTGGTCTCTTGGATTAATTCCGGACCAGTGAGTTGTGATTCCCCAATTTCAGTCCAACAAAAAGGCGATCGGCATTTGCGTCCGTATAACGCCTCAAAAGGTGCACACTGTATGCTAGAATGATAGCTGTTATTGCAAGAAAATTCAACCAAGGGCAAATGATAATCCTAGCTACCACCAAAATCTAACACACAGGCCCTTGCATATCTTCTAATGTTTGAATGGTCCTTTCACTTTGACCATCTGTTTGGGGATGATATGCTGTACTAAGATCTAAATGAGTTCCCAAAGCTTTTTGCAGTGTTTTCCAAAACCTTGAAGTAAAGCGACTATCACGATCAGAAATGATAGATAAAGGAACACCATGTCTAGAAACGACTTCTTTGATATAAACACCAGCAAGCTTCTCCATCTTATAGCCTTCCTGTATCGGTTAAAAGTGAGCCGATTTAGCCAACAGGTTGACAATGACCCATATGGTTTCATAAGCTCCGATCATTCGAGGAAGTTTAATAATAAAATCCATGGAGATTTGCTCCAATTTTCACTGAGGGATTTCAGGTTGTTGCAACAATCCTGAAGGTTTTTGATGTTCTGTTGTCACCTTTGAACAGTTCAAACATTTTCCCACATACAACGCAATATCCTTAAAATTTTGAAAAATTAAAACTAAACAAAAAAAAGAAAAAAAATTATACGCCAGTATAAGGTTTGTAAGACCGTATATATATATATATATAGATATATATATATATATATATATATATTATAAAACGGGCGTATAGGCCTCATTCTGACCATATACCACAAAAACTATCCTGGATTTTCTCTGGAAATCACCCAAGAACCCAGATCGTTTTTTCTTCGATTTTCTTCTCAAAAGGTACGTGAAACAAACCCTTGACATTGTATTTTCAGTTATTTTGTTTATGTATTTATTAGATTGGATTAAAAATCGATAAATTTGAAATTTGCGTAGTTATACGGCCGTATAGTGCCTATATTGCCCGTATAGGTTTAACAAGATTAGAGCGACACTCCATCGTGAACAATAACAATTCAAATTGACATTCGTTACATCTTTGCCGAACCACAAACCGACACTATGGTCGGCAACTCATAGGACACAAAGTGAAATGCACACAAATGGGTGTTAGATTGTGACAACATTTTTCCCATGTACGCCTCAGTACAACAGGGAGAACATGGAGACTCAAAATCATAACCGGTCGTCTCCCAGAACATTCAAAAAGGAAAATGAGGGCCCGATAACACATTTCAAATTTCGGGACGAAATTCCTTCAACAGGGGGAGACTGTGACAACCAGCACCCGAGCAACCATGAGTCGGAAATCCAAGGGTGTACACAATCACAGTGTAAGACATAGGGTTACGAGAGAGAAGACAACAATAATAAAAAACAATAAAAATTTACGGACTTTCCTAAAATAGTTAGGAAAATCCACTTAATCAATCAGAAGAAAAGAAAACAACATGTGAGGGAAAACAATGAACAAAACCTCAATGGATAACATTTCGAGTATCGATACAACGAGATGTCGCCATGGGTGAAGATCCATGTGGATATGTTGTTAGATTTGGATACCCTAAATGAAATCCTTACAGTATCGAATAATGTCAGCCGTTAGATACAACGCGACGTTTGTATAGGTGACGATTTATACAGATGTCAGCGTGAGTCTTTAACGTTGACGTAACATAATAACAATTTTTAATAAAATCTCACCAAAACAATTTAATAAACAATCAAAATTTTAAAACACACAACCGTTCATACGAATGGACTCTCATTCGTACGAACCGGTCTAATTCGTGAAGCTTTATAGCCACAGTTCATTCGCACGAATGGGAGCCATTCGTACGAATGGCTAATTCGTGTGACATCACAGCTATAAAAGCAACACTTACGTTTTCAAGCCCATTTTTCACCTAACTCTCTCAAACAAACACCTCTTTCGCCCCACTCGATTTTTCGGCCATTTCCACACGAAATCGGACCATTCCACCGTCCAAATCATGTGCATTTCAACCCCAACACTTCCATTTCAAGATTTTAACCCTTTTCATCTCATTTCGGTCAAATATGAGCTCCACAATTAGTATTAGCACCGATCCTTAGCACCAAAACACTCCAAAACGTTTTACCATCAATTTCGACCATAAAAACACCAAAAAAACCACCGATTTCAAAAATAGCGTTCTTGGTGAACTTGCAGGCGAATGAGTCGTACGAAGGGCGCATTCGTGCGAACGAGAAGCTTCATTCATGAAAGAGAGTCACGCGAACGAGCTGCTGAACGAACGAGCTATCACACGAATGACATGGGTTTGTTTGTGTGGAACAACCATACGAATGAGGATCCATTAGCACGAATGGATAACACGAAGGGGAGTATGTATTCGCATCACTCCGTTCGTGTGAATGAGGGCCATTCGCACGAATCACTCATTCGCACCAAGAACAGCCGAAAACGGCTAAGTGGTGAAAGTTCTATCTTACAATGAAAACACATTTTCCAAAATCACATCAATAAACAGAGCACATAATCACCTAACACCTAGCTAACTAATATTTAACATAGGATTCAAATCGAGAGAACATACCGGGTGAGTGCATCGACGACCCAAGACCTCAGGTGAGTTCACAGATCCCTTGTTTTTAATTTTTTTCCTTCCAAATCATTTGGGGATGAGAACATGAACCTTATTATTCGAGTGATCAAAGAATAAGAGTTATTTTCAAATAATTTCAACAAAAGGATCAAATCTCAACCTCTTATACGAATGTTATACGTATAAGAGTCTTTTCAATTACTTATACTGAGTGTTCATCACTCCATTTAACTTTTTATCAAACAACATCAACAAACCAATTTCGAGGGTTCAAAACACAAATCACCGAGGAGATGTCCGTTGACAACAACAGTTGGAGGCTTTGTGCCCAACCAAGAGGTGAACGAACACAAGTCGTGGAATTGTGTAGTGCACAATTGAATACCATCATCTTCATGGGAATCCCCCATCAAAACAAACAATATTTTGTATGGTATCTGTCTAGGGCAATTCACTAGGACATGCGTCCACATAACATCACATTGGGAATTCACTGAGGAATTCTCGAACAACACACATCATAGTCATTTACCATTAGTTGACGCGGGTCAACCGACGGTAACGTAGATGGAACCACAGGTTTAACAAACCTCCAGCGCTGAGGCTGGTACGTTACACGCAACCACACATACAACAACAACTCAGATTAGTTCTAGGGGAACTAATCACACAATCATATCAGTTAGGGTTGGTAAATGATCACAAGGGTGACATTACAGACAGACCACACAACAGAAACAAGAGTTTTCAAACAAAACAATTGTTCAAGGCCTGTTCTTGAACGAGTTTCAAACGAGTACACATCAAACAATGTTTTACCACAAGAAAGGAGCATAAACAGTGGGATTTACAAACAAACAAAACCTGTCTCCTATAACAGGAGACAGAGCATACGCTTCTTTTTCACAACTTCATTTTACAATCAATCATTTGTCGTGTCGTGCAGAGTGAAGATTCACAAGTTACAAGGTCTGAATTCCGTTAAGGACACCCTTGTGGATTATCGAAGTGGTGGTGGGCTGGCGTCTGGGCTGGTGGTAAGCTTGACCCTGCGTATGCCCTATACATAAACTTCCTTCGGTGATCTGGGATGGTGCCAGTAATGATGGTCAGACTTACGCACTTGTGGAGTTCATTGGTGTTTTCAACACCATCCACACATCACTTTCAAAATCGATGTGAATGGAAAGATTTTACTAAACCTTTTGCAAAACCTAATATTTTCAAAACAAACGTGACTCACAAACCTAGTGTTGACAGATTTTACATGTTCTCAGGTGAAGAACAGGTGAAAGCAGGATGACTTTAGAGAGAGAAAGATAGGGTCCTCTAGAGGAACCTACAACTCCTACGGGGAATCTCTCCGGTTAGCCCGGATACAAGATTCAAGACTTGCATCTGTGCAAGCATACTTGTGGGACATCTGGTCCACATTTCAGATGTCTAAGTCAAGTTGTAATAGAATTAAATTATGAATCAGTTGTAATTTCATTTTATTCATTTATTGCATTTTAGTAATTCTCATATAATCATGTGCAATGTAACAATCTGATCACTCCGATTAAAATCTCGGCTCAGGACTATTCCTCCCGACGGGTCTCCGATCCGGCCCACCGGCCTGGGGTGTGACATGCTAGTGGTGATGATGCTGGTGATGTTGCTTAGTTTGTACTTATATTATCTTTTGTTGATGTATAACTTTCGTTATGTTTATATATATGTGCATTTCTATATGTTATGTGATTGTGTATTACTTATATATTTCTTATTTAATTACTTGTAATTTATGTGGTTTTGGTATGGTTGTATCTTTATTTTTATGGTTTCTTAATAGTTTATATAATTAAACAATTATAAACTTACTAGTTTATTAAATCAAGTATAAAAAAATATGCAAAGTTATTTGAAAACGTACAATTTATGTAAATTAATTGAATTTGCAAAAATAAGCGTATAAATATATATAATAAACTAATTTGTGGTAAAAACGTGTAAAAAAGTAGTATACGCCTGTTTCGGGTAAAAATTAACAAATGCAATTTTTAGCAAAACCGAATTAGTTTAGTGGGGTATTGTGCTTAATAATCAAGAAAACAGTTTACCAGTAACGTGTAACAAGAATATCCCTTGAGGATCCCTAGGGATATTTCAGAATATAAAATAGAAAAACAGCCAAACACACGAGATTTGTACGAGGAAAAGCCCTTAATCCCTTAGGATTGCCGGCATAAAAACCTCGGTAGGTGACAATTGTCACTCTGCCTTGTTCTTATTAATAAAAAATATAAGATTACAATACAAGAGCGCAATTGATCGATCACTATGTGTTTAAGAATTTTGAATGCTATGATTGTGAACAAGAAATAAGCAGAAGTAAGTTAAGTGAGCTGTGTGTGTTTTCCTAGATCGATGTTGCCTCAATTTATAGTAAGATACAATTAACTATGTTCCCGAATATTCAGGCGGGAATCTCAGAATAATGACTATGTGACAACTACCACGTCCATCAAACGTGTGGAAGCACTTCTGTCAACTAAACCCCGAATCTTTAGGTCAAA
Source organism: Mikania micrantha (assembly GCA_009363875.1). NCBI lineage: Eukaryota > Viridiplantae > Streptophyta > Magnoliopsida > Asterales > Asteraceae > Mikania > Mikania micrantha. Next base: position 54,561,630 of record CM018693.1, read on the forward strand.
TCTAGTCAATATGACCGTTGGTGACTTGTTCTCCACATGTAGCCGTTATTTAGCATGTTTACCACGTTTTCTTTGACTTTATCCCGACTTTTAGGGTAAAACACGTCCACAATTAGTTACCTGCAAGACTAAGTCAAGCTATACAGAGAAAAGATCGATTAACAACGTTAGCATTCAGGATACTTAAGAATCCCATATTCCGGATTATCCTCGGCTATCCCGAATCTCAGACCATAAAAATTGACCCACAACAATTGCCCCAAAAATTTTGTAAGTTGTTTTTAATACGTACAGCTTTAAAATTTTTTAGACTTAACCTTTATGAGGATTTGTCTTGATATTCCTTGAGATTTGGGATTTACAAGTATTCTTATCTCCATATTTTCTTCTTTAGAGTTATATGAGACATTTAAAACTTTATTGTTTAGGTTATCTCTTAAGCTAAAACCCATTATGTAGAACAAATTGTTGAATATCTTGACGCAACAGTTTGAAATATTTAGTGATGGTGTAAGGCTATAAACTATTATGATAATTTCAAGTATTATGAATAAGTCAAATAACTATCGACTCAGGTCTATTAGCTAGCAATTTATGTCCAATATCTTCAAATGTTTTTACACACTAGAATATCTCTAAATAAAGAGATTGTCTATACCTTAAAACATACACATGGTTTAGTAAAACATTCCAAATATGCTAAGAAAAAGCAATCTGAAATATCAATATATATTACAATAGTTATATTTAGCTAAACATTATTAATGTGTTGGGTGGAGGAATTACGAGTTTCATGACAAAGCTTAATATGTTAATGTGTGACACCTCACAAATTCTAGGTCAGCATGCATTTTCTTTTTAATAATAATGTGTATTATTATTTCATACGTGGCACTAGAATAATAGTATTTAGTGTGACACGTGGCACGACAGTCTAAACACACCGGTAATTCGAGGAATTATCGCACAACACTCGCACGTGTCTTGAATAACGAACGTTGGTGAACGTCTAGCACATTGTGAAACACAACACTCGAAACCTCACGAAACACTCACACATTGAACTTGGAAGTTCAAACGAGGCCAAACGATAGTTCGGAAGCGTGAAAACGACAACGAACGGATCAAACCCATTAAACTAGGCTTATTGGGCTCTTCAGGGGCCCATCGCGGTACGCGATGGCCCAACAAGAGACACTATCGCGATACGCGACGAGATTCGGGAGGATTTGAATCCCGAAATCCGCCGCGCTACGCGAAGCATCTTCCGCCTGTTGGCCGTGGTACGCGACGCCGTCCAGTCGACAAAATCTTATAAAACCAAGAAGATTATGGCTACTCTATCACCCACCGTCATTTCCTTCGGCCAGGCACGCCATCCCTCGACCTCTTCTCTCTGAAAACACCTGATTTGACCACAAGGAAGCCATTGAAGGCCAAATTGAAGCTTCAAGCTTGGAGCTTTGAAGATTAGGAGATTGAAGAACCACATTTGGAGCTTGTCACCACCACCACCTTCTCAAACCTGCATCACTCGTTGTTCCAGGAGCTTCTCAAACCGATTTGGTCACCATATCAGCCTCAAGAAGCCTTAGAAGGTAGTTTCTACATCTCTTGTGGCTTAAAACCACCATTACACGAGTTTTACAGCCCCATGATGCATGTACACGAGTTTTACTTCTGGGTTTGATGATTTAGATGTATTCCTTGATGATCCATGATGATTATATGGTGTTTTGTGATGATCTAAGTTGATGAGTACAAGTCTTTTTGCTTAAAATGATGATATATGATGTTAGAAGTACATGCATGTATGATCCATGATTATAGGGATGATTTTGAATGATTATAGATGTTTAGTGATGATATTGGAAGATGATTCATGGTTAGATTTGATTAAAATGATTAAAACGATGAGTTTTGATGAACTTTCTATTAATAGTAACTTTAAGTTACAAAATGGTGAAATCAACATGTTATGAGCATGCATGCCTATGTAATTGCTATTAGAATGCTATTAGAATGATAATGATGCTCAAAATGTGATTTGGATCTTGTTTAATGTTTATGGTCATTTCTAGCAAAGTTACTATTTTTAGTAACTTTTGTGGACCGAATGTTGATAAGTGATGATCTAGGCTATGTTTGTATGTTCATATGATGAGAAATGGCTTAATATGATGAATGATGGGATAGAAATGGTTTAGAAATGTTAGAATGATTATTTCTATGCAAAACTTCAAAGTTACTATTTTTAGTAACTTTATTTTTACAAAAACCAACATATGAATATTTTGAATGATTCGAGCATGCTAAATGATTTATTATGTTATAACATGATGATTAGATGCTAAATTAGATGGTTTCTGATAACACGCATGCCAAAAATGGAAACTTTCCATTTTAGGAAACTTTTATGTGTAGACATGTTGTAAACGACTTATGTGACTTCGTATGATGATGTGTTATGTGTTAACATGATCACGTAGGACAAATAAGCATGCTAGAACCCTAAAATTGTTATGCTTCGTGAACTTTCCATAACTGGAAACTTACTATAAAAAGTAAGTTGTCCATAGACGCAACTTACACGTTCTGCACACAACTAGCACTTACACGATTGCTACACGATACACAACCGTCACACGGTTCACCAACGGGTTGTTAGGTCAAACACGGTCAACACGGTCAAACACGGTCAACACGACCCACACAACAACTAGGATTTGTTAAGCGCTAAGACGGTCCTGTGAGACCCACGTGTACGTAAACACAAACTTATAGTACCTTTGTGATATAGGTAACTACTAGCCGGTGATCTACTCTATTCTCCGCACGGAATCTCTACACGAACTCAGGTGAGTTTACAGCCCCACTTTACTCTTTAATTGTGTTGCTAAACTTATGGGGTGAGAATTACATTGCAACTATTTTAGATATATGACTGGTATGTTGTGAAAACCATTTTTGAGTGTAACTATTATCGGTTAAAGTCCTCACTTATCCTTACCGTTAGTTGTATAACAAACGAGTCGTAATTACGTAGTACTACTGGGTTTGACTAACCCCACTCGGCACCAATGTTGATGTCGGGTTTAGTGATGACCCGCGGAGGCAAACGGGAACAGTCGAGTTTCGGTAAGATGAACTGACACACTCTACGGATCGTAGATCCACAACTAAACTTAACATGCCCAGTATATATCTGTTTACTTTTCAGTCTGTTTAAACCTGTGAACTCACCAACTTTTTGGTTGACACTTTTCGCATGTATTCTCAGGTAACTAAATGGAGCACACGCTAGGATGCGCACAAGGAAGCATTAAGGAGTCTGGCTCGCATATAGACTCGTGTCCTAGGCTTTGTGTGCATTGGATTTGTTTTAAAACAATTTAGTCTATGTAGTTGCTTAAACAATTTATTTTCCGTTGTAATACATTACATTCCGCTGTGTATTTTAACTTTTCCGTTGCAACTTAATTTTGTTATGGTACTTTAAACATATTCCGCTGCGTATTTATGAAACTTGTATTATTTTACAAAACTATTTGATTGTGAACTCATATAGAGTCGTTCTATATGACCAATGAGCTGTGATCCTGGCCACGTCACACCCACGTGGACTGACACCACAAGTGGGAATTTGGGGGTGTGACAGACTGGTATCAGAGCCTTGGTTATAGAGAACTATGTTTGCATACAGTGAACTTAGACTATAGCCATTCTCAACTCTAGACACTACACATAGAACTTGCACACTGATGTTATTATTGCTACTATTGAACTGTTGTTTACTAACTTGAGACTTACAGGATGGCCGACAACAACGAAGATGCTAGGAGGAACCCGGGGAAGCGCCCGGTAACGGACGATCTGACTGAGGAGAGTTGACAGAGGGTCGACAGCATCGTGGCACAGGTAGATGAGGAGATGGAAAGATGAGCTCGGCGGACTACTCGTGATAGATTTTGGGGTTGGCTTCCTATGATCATATAGGAGTGGATTGTGGGAGAGCGAGTACCTCCGCTGAGATATCCTGGCGACACATCTTCCGGCCAGCGACTACCGCCACTCGGCGCACCCTTGGAGCGGGCCTTCGCGGCGCACGTTGCCTTTACGTGACGTGAGTCTAGAAGGAACGCTAAGTTATCGGACGAGGTCCGAGTTCTTCGAGAGAAGAACGATCGCCTTGAGAGGCGAAATGACAGATTGGAGGAGCAGGTGGAGACCCTACGTCTCCAGGTGGCCCAGCTGATGAGTCAGCACGGGCAAATGGTAGATATCATGCAGGAGCATGACGGGCGTATTGCTGAGAATAGGGTCGACATAGCGGAGAACACACGATGATTCTAGCCAGTGATGCCATGCTAAATGCATGGGCTGAGCAGTTTATCGTGGAGCCGCCACCGGAAGATGGACCCCAATTCGAAAAGAGGGAGACTTTGATGAGGATCCAGATGAGGATCCCGAACAGGCTGAGGATGATGACGGGGCTGATAGTGACATCTCGCATGTCACCATAGATTCCGACTAGTTAGATTATGTTATCTTGTATTTCTTTTTGCATTGCCTAAACGAGCGGGATGTGCTCGTACAACTTGTATTATTACTATCTTTTGAAAATCATTGTACTCAAAGCTATTATTATTAATGAGAATGATGTTTACTTTATTTATTGCATTTTGACTATGGTTGATTGCTAACATGACATCTGACTTGACACCTGACATGACAATTGGCTAACACTCTAACTCACGCTAACTAACATTCTAACCTTTCCATATAGAACCATGTCTGGAAGGGGACCCAATGCTCGTAACCTCAGACGTAAGGCCGAAGCGGCGAGAATCAAAATGATGGTTGAACGTAGAGTCAACAAAGTACTTACTGAATACGAGGCAAACCATCACGCCAACGAGACTAGTGACACTAATAACGGTACTAACCCTTGCTTAACATGACTAACTTGGTACAGACAGCGCTGACACTAACACGTGACCTTGGACTCCTATGCACAGGACCTCAAGGGAGTGCGGCAAAGGGATGCTCGTTTAAAGCCTTCCTGAGTTGACACCCTCACAAATTCCAAGGAATAGAGGGAGCAGTGGGACTGCTCGGCTGGATTGAAAAATTGGAATCGGTCTTCGCTATGGCTGAATGCTCGGAGGAGAACCGAGTAAAGTATGCTACCGGGACTCTTGAGGGACCTGCCCTCACCTGGTGGAATACACATGTCCAGACTCTCGGACTTGAAACTGCAAACACTATTCCGTGGGAGGAATTCATCAGAATGCTTCACGAAGAATACTGCCCACAAGATGAGATCAGGAAGCTTGAGAAAGAGTTTTGGGTGCACAAAATGGTGGGATCTGAAATCGAGAAATACTGCACACGATTTCATGAATTGTGCAAGCTGTGCCCGGCAATGGTGACGCCGGAGTACAAGAAAATCGAGCAATTCATCAGTGGATTGCCCGAGCAAATCCAAAGCATGGTGACTGCTTCTGATCTCACTACCATCCAACCACTGATTCGCTTGGCCCATAAGTTGACAGACCAGGCAGTAGCCCAAGGGAAAATGCCTAAGAGGGGTGAACATTTGAAACCCCAGGAACCTAAGCGAAAGTGGGAGCCCAGCAACAACCGAACCTTCTCACAGCAACAACCAACTTAGCACTGACCAGCACCTGCAAAGGTTTTCACTGCTACCCAGCCAAACACTCAAGGAAAAGGGGGATATCAGGGCAACAGCCCAAAATGCAACACCTGTAGCTTCCATCACTTCGACCCATGCAAGAGGGCTAAGTGCACCAACTGCGGCAGAAATGGGCATATAGCCAAGGAGTGCCGATCAAACCCCAACAACAACAAAAACAACCAAAACACTCTCAAGGGGTGTTATGAATGCGGTAAACCGGGGCACATGCGGAGGGACTGCCCGCAACTGAAAAAGGGTGGAGGAGGTGCAACAAAAGGACGAGCCTTTGTGATTGGCTCGGGAGAAGCTAAAGATGATCCCAACGTCGTCACCGGTACGTTTGTTTTGAATAATGTCTATGCTAGTATATTATTCGATACCGATGCCGATAGGAGTTTTATCTCTAGCGACTTTAGTAAATTGCTTAATATGACCCCAACACCACTAGACCATAAGTACACCGTAGAGTTAGCGGACGGTAAGCTGATCGAGATGCAACACGTCTTCAAAGGGTGTGTATTGATGCTAGCAAACCACCAACTGGCGATTGACTTGATGTAGGTAACTCTTGGGAGCTTCGACGTGGTGATTGGAATGGATTGGCTATCTGCAAACCATGCTGAGATTGTGTGTAACAAGAAGATTGTACGAATTACGTTGCCAAGTGGAGAGCAGATCTCAATCCAGGGAGAACGGCGTGGAATACCGCTAAACATCATGTCCTGTATGAAGGCAAGCAAGTACCTGAAGAAAGGATACACTGCTATCCTGGCCCTTATCACTGAACAACCAAAGAAGGAGAGAAAGATCGAGGACATCGCCGTCGTTCGCGATTATCCAGAAGTTTTTCCTGACGATCTACCGGGACTACCACCCACGCGGCAAGTGGAGTTCCAGATAGATCTAACACCAGGAGCACCACCAATAGCCAAGGCACCATACCGATTGGCTCCTACAGAAATGCAGGAACTACCTAATCAACTACAAGAGTTGTTAGATAAAGGATTTATCCGACCGAGCTTCTCACCTTGGGGAGCACCGGTCCTATTTGTGAAGAAAAAGGATGGATCATTCCGTATGTGCATCGACTAACGGGAACTGAATAAGGTAACGATCAAGAATCGATACCCTTTACCTCGGATAGATGATCTGTTTGACCAACTGCAAGGGTCGAGCTACTATTCGAAGATCGATTTAAGATCCGGTTACCACCAACTGAAAATACAAGATGAGGATAATCCGAAGACAGCCTTCAAAACACGGTACTGACATTATGAGTTTTTGGTTATGCTGTTTGGGCTGACCAACGCACCGGCAGTATTCATGGATCTCATGAATCGGGTGTGTAAGCCGTATCTCAATAAGTTCGTAATCGTATTTATTGATGATATCCTGATATATTCCAAGACTCAAGAAGAACATGCCGATCACTTAAGACGTGTCTTGGAACTGCTGAAGACGGAACAACTATACGCGTTCCAAGTGCGATTTTTGGATTCACGAAGTTCAGTTTCTTAGACACGTAGTGAATGAGAAAGGGATACACGTAGACCCAGCCAAGATTGAAGCCATTAAGAACTGGACAGCACCCAAGACTCCGACTGAGGTGCGACAATTCCTAGGGTTGGCCGGGTACTACAGGCGATTTATCAAGGGGTTCTCGAAGATCGCACAATCATTGACGTCCCTTACGCACAAAGACAAAAAGTTCGAATTGGGAGAAAGACAAGAAGCTGCTTTCGATTTATTGAAACAGAAGTTGTGCAGTGCACCGATTTTATCACTACCAGACGGGTGCGAAGACTTTGTGGTCTACTGTGATGCATTGAAGTAAGGACTCAGTTGTGTGTTAATGCAACGCGAGAAAGTCATAGCTTATGCGCCATGACAACTAAAGGTACACGAGAAAAACTACACGACACATGATTTGGAGTTAGGAGCTGTACTGTTCGCACTGAAGATCTGGCGACACTATCTGTACGACACCAAGTGCACCATATTCACCGATCATAGGAGCCTAAAAGCACATTTTCGACAAGAAGGAACTAAACATGAGACAAAGCAGGTGGGTCGAGCTGATAGGTGATTATGATTGTGCAATCAAGTATCATCCCGGAAAAGCCAACGTGGTGGCTGACGCGTTAAGCAGGAAAGAAACAACCAAATGCGTACGTGCACTACAACTCACCATACACTCTGAGCTACCCAATCAGATCCGAGTTGCACAACAAGAAGCTTTGAAAAAGGAAAACTTGACTCTCGAAGCCATGCGGGGTATGGATAAACAAATGAAACAGAAAGACGATGGAGCTTACTATCTGATGGATCGGATTTGGATTCCACACTACAGGGGATTGAGAGAAGTAGTGATGGATGAAGCTCACAAGAGCCGATACTCAGTACATCCAGGTTCTGACAAGATGTACCATGACCTGAAGACCACTTACTGGTGGCCTAACATGAAGTCAGAAATCGCGACTTATGTGAGTAAGTGTCTGACTTGCTCTAAGGTGAAGGTCGAATATCAGAAACCGTCAGGATTACTCCAACAACCGGAAATTCCGGTATGGAAATGGGAGCAGCTTTCCATGGATTTTATCACCAAGCTACCAAAGACGACAAGTGGTTGCGATACCATCTGGGTTATCGTAGACCGACTCACTAAATCGGCACACTTTCTACCGATTAAGGAAACCGTTAAGTTGGAAAAGCTAACCCGAATTTACTTGAAGGAAATCGTTTCCAGACACGGAGTCCCAATCTCGATAATATCTGACCGAGACAGCCGTTTTACGGCGCATTTTTGGAAGTCCTTACACAAGGCACGCGAGACGAGGTTGAATATGAGCACTGCCTATCACCCGCAGACGGATGGTCAGAGTGAAATAACCATCCAGACCTTGGAGGACATGGTTCGGGCATGCGTAATCGACTTCGGCAACAGCTGGGAGACTCACCTACCTTTGGTGGAATTCTCCTACAATAACAGCTATCACACCAGCATTGGAGCTGCACCTTTTGAGGCACTTTACGGACGTAAGTGCAGATCACCGCTTTGTTGGGCAGAGGTTGGTGAAAGTCAACTGACCGGACCCAAGCTTGTGCACGAAACAACAAAAAATATTGTGCAAATACGAAGCAGAATGGCAGCAGCTCGGGATCGACAGAAGAGCTATGCCGACAAAAGGCGCAAGCCTTTGGAATTCCAAGTGGGAGATCGGGTAATTCTTAAGGTCTTACCTTGGAAGGGAGTAATCCGATTTGGGAAACGGGGAAAGTTAAACCCTCGTTACATCGGACCATTCGAGATTACAAAACGAATAGGCCCTGTGGCCTACGAGCTACAGCTACCCCAAGAATTGAGTAGCGTGCATAACGTATTCCACGTATCAAACCTCAAGAAATGTTTATCAGATGAAATGCTCACAATTCCTTTAGAGGAAATCCAGATTGATGAACAACTTCACTTTGTTGAGGAACCGGTGGAAATTATGGACCGGGAAATCAAGAAGTTGAAACTTAGCTGCATACCAATAGTTAAGGTGCGATGGAACTCACGACGTGGACCGGAATACACCTGGGAACGAGAGGAACAGATGAAAACGAAATACCCTCAATTGTTATCCGACCAGACTAACACGGGCAACACAAACTGAATTTCGGGATGAAATTTCTTTCAACTGGGGGATGATGTGACACCTCACAAATTCCAGGTCAGCATACATTTTATTTTTAATAATAATGTGTATTATTATTTCATACGTGGCACGACAGTCTAAACACACCGGTAATTCGAGGAATTATCGCACAACACTCGCACGTGTCTTGAATAACGAACGTTGGTGAACGTCTACAACATTGTGAAACACAACACTCGAAACCTCACGAAACACTCACACATTGAACTTGGAAGTTCAAACGAGGCCAAACGATAGTTCGAAAGCGTGAAAACGACAACGAACGGATCAAACCCATTAAACTAGGCTTATTGGGCTCTTCAGGGGCCCATCGCGGTACGCGATGGCCTAACAAGAGACACTATCGCGATACACGACGAGATTCGGGAGGATTTGAATCCCGAAATCCGCCGCACTAAGCGAAGCGTCTTCCGCCTGTTGACCGCGGTACGCGACGCCGTCCAGTCGACAAAATCTTATAAAACCAAGAAGATTATGGCTACTCTATCACCCACCATCATTTCCTTCGGCCAGGCACGCCATCTCTCGACCTCTTCTCTCTGAAAACACCTGATTTGACCACAAGGAAGCCATTGAAGGCCAAATTGAAGCTTGAAGCTTGGAGGTTTGAAGATTAGGAGCTTGAAGAACCACATTTGGAGCTTGTCACCACCACCACCTTCTCAAACCTGCATCACTCGTTGTTCCAGGAGCTTCTCAAACCGATTTGGTAACCATATCAGCCTCAAGAAGCCTTAGAAGGTAGTTTCTACATCTCTTGTGGCTTAAAACCACCATTACACACACATGCAAGGCTTTATACTCACATGCAAGCACCTATGATGCATGTACACGAGTTTTACTTCTGGGTTTGATGATTTAGATGTATTCCTTGATGATCCATGATGATTATATGGTGTTTTGTGATGATCTAAGTTGATGAGTACAAGTCTTTTTGCTTAAAATGATGATATATGATGTTAGAAGTACATGCATGTATGATCCATGATTATGGGGATGATTTTGAATGATTATAGATGTTTAGTGATGATATTGGAAGATGATTCATGGTTAGATTTGATTAAAATGATTAAAACGATGAGTTTTGATGAACTTTATATTAATAGTAACTTTAAGTTACAAAATGGGGAAATGGTTGATGTTATGAGCATGCATGCCTATGTAATTGCTATTAGAATGCTATTAGAATGATAATGATGCTCAAAATGTGATTTGGATCTTGTTTATGGTCATTTCTAGCAAAGTTACTATTTTTAGTAACTTTTGTGGACCGAATGTTGATAAGTGATGATCTGGGCTATGTTTGTATCTTCATATGATGAGAAATGGCTTAATATGATGAATGATGGGATAGAAATGGTTTAGAAATGTTAGAATGATTATTTCTATGCAAAACTTCAAAGTTACTATTTTTAGTGACTTTATTTTTACAAAATCCAACATATGAATATTTTGAATGATTCGAGCATGCTAAATGATTTATTATGTTATAACATGATGATTAGATGCTAAATTAGATGGTTTCCGATAACACGCATGCCAAAAATGGAAACTTTCCATTTTAGGAAACTTTTATGTGCAGTCATGTTGTAAACGACTTATGTGACTTCGTATGATGATGTGTTATGTGTTAGCATGATCACGTAGGACAAATAAGCATGCTAGAACCCTAAAATTGTTATGCTTTGTGAACTTTCCATAATTGGAAACTTACTATAAAAAGTAAGTTGTCCATAGACGCAACTTATGCATTCTGCACACAACTAGCACTTACACGATTGCTACACGATACACAACCGTCACACGGTTCACCAACGGGTCGTTAGGTCAAACACGGTCAACACGGTCCTGTGAGACCCACGTGTATGTAAACACAAACTTATAGTACCTATGTGATATAACTAACTACTTGCCGGTGAGCTACTCTATTTTCTGCACGGAATCTCTACACGAACTCAGGTGAGTTTACAGCCCCACTTTACTCTTTAATTGTTTTTGCTAAACTTATGGGGTGAGAATTACATTGCAACTATTTTAGGTATATGACTGGTATGTTGTGAAAACCATTTTCGAGTGTAACTATTATCGCTTAAAGTCCTCACTTATCCTTACCGTTAGTTGTATAACAAACGAGTCGTAATTACGTAGTACTACTGGGTTTGACTAACCCCACTCAGCACCAATGTTGACTGGAGATCATAACGAGTGTAATTTCGATGTTGATGTCGGGTTCAGCGATGACCCGCGGAGGTAAACGGGAACATTCGAGTTTCGGTAAGATGAACTGACACACTCCACGGATCGTAGATCCACAACTAAACTTAACATGCCCAGTATATATCTGTTTACTTTTCAGTCTGTCTAAACCTGTGAACTCACCAACTTTTTAGTTGACACTTTTCGCATGTATTCTCAGGTAACTAAATGGAGCACACGCTAGGATGCGTACAAGGAAGCACTAAGGAGTCTGGCTCGCATATAGACTCGTGTCCTAGGCTTTGTGTGCATTGGATTTGTTTTAAAACAATTTAATCTATGTAGTGGCTTAAACAATTTATTTTTCGCTGTAATACATTACATTCCGCTATGTATTTTAACTTTTCCGTTGCAACTTAATTTTGTTATGGTACTTTAAACATATTCCGTTGCGTATTTATGAAACTTGTATTATTTTACAAAACTGTTTGATTGTGAACTCATATAGAGTCGTTCTATATGACCAATGAGCTGTGATCCTGGCTACGTCACACCCACGTGGACTGACACCACAAGTGGGAATTTGGGGGTGTGACATAATGTTAACTGTTTTTGGTAATATAACAGCTAGTATTTCGGTTAATGTTATAGTGTTTATATTTGTCTATTTTCAAATATCCTTAAATACTCTAAAGTATTCTAAATTTAATAAATATTCCTAAATAGAAATAAGTATGATGCGTATTATCAAACATGAGAATATATTTCTAAATAAATAAAAAATGCAGTATAATATTAAAAGAGTCAAGAAACAAATCCCAATTTTCTGAAATAGTAGGTTTAGTTCGAGATCTTCTTTTTTCCTGTTAACATATCAAAAGAATTTCATACCTGAATATCCCTAAGTATTTTGTGATATTCCTAAGTATCCTTGAAAGTCAGTCCTGCATAAATAGAAAAACAAGAAAACTTGGGACAAGCCCAAGATACTGGCGACAAGGCCGATTAAACTGGCGACTAAGGCCGAAATTACTTGCGACTATGGCCAGAAAACTGGCGACTAAGGCCGGAATACTGGCGACTAAGGCCGGAATGATTGCGACTAAGGCCGGAATACTGGCGACTAAGGCCGGAATACTGGCGACAAGGCCGGAATACGGAGGATCCCTGGTGATAGTCTTTGAAAATGAAATTGTCAGCCACTCATGCGTGTACTGGTCCCAAAATCTCCAACTATCCCGGGATATTCTGGAGGATCCTTAGTTATAGCCCTTGATAATGAAATTGTCAGCCACTCATGCGTGTACTGGTCCCATTATCTCAAAATATAATAGGATAAACGTGCGCAACTGGCGAGGGCATGAGCCCTAAGTCTTCATGAGAGACAAAAGTCTCTTGAGTTTTGATTTCAGGTCAAAACTTTGCAGCTAGACATAAAGTCAGTGCGGGTCTTCATCAAGTTCTGATTTCAGGTCAGAACTTAGGTTAAGACATAAAGTCTCATCTCTTCTCCTGCTATACCTGCAAAACAATAAGATTTTTGCATTGTTGCAGGGCTCTTCTACAGTTTTGATTTCAGGTCAAAACTTTGCAGCTAGACATAAAGTCTGTGCAGGGTCTTGATCAAGTTCTGATTTCAGGTCAGAACTTGGGTTAAGACATAAAGTCTCATCTCTTCTCCTGCTATACCTACAAAACAATAAGATTTTTGCATAGTTGGGAATCAGGATTCCTGATGCCCTTCTTATGCTTGATTAGTAGCATGGCAATGGGGAATATACAAGAATATATAGGAATATGTTAGGATATATAGAAATATTTGGAAATATAAATGCAGATCATAATGTGAAACTTTTATAGTGTTAATAAGTTTTAAATAAAGTATAGTTTAAGATGAATGGCATTCTAAGATCTTGGAAGAGGTTCTCCTTCCATGTTGGTTAACTTGTATGCCCCTTTTCCAGTTCTGATTCGATCCTATAGGGTCCTTCCCATTTTGGAGCAAGTTTTCCATCAGCTGGATTGGTAGTATTTTGAAATGCCTTCCTTAAAACAAGATCTCCAGCTTGAAATCTTCGTATCCTAATATTCTTGTTATAGGATTTGGCTATCTTTTGTTGATATGTCGCCATCCTTATTCTTGCAATATCCCTAAGTTCATCAATAGTATCTAGATCCTCAGATAGTACTTCCTTGTTAGATTCTAGATTTTGTAAACTTGATCTTGCAGTAGGGACAACCATTTCAGTTGGGAGAACAGCTTCAGAACCATACACTAAAGAGAATGGTGTTTGACCAGTTGCATTCTTTGTGGTTGTTCTATCAGCCCATAGAACAAATAGAAGTTCTTCAGCCCACTTTCCTTTCTTGGATCCCAACTTTTTCTTAAGGTTGTTGATTATAATCTTGTTGCTTGATTCTGCTTGACCATTAGCTTGAGGATGAACAGGTGTAGAGATGATCATCTTTATGCCCCAGCTTTCACAAAAGTTTGTAGTCCTTTTGCCTATGAACTGAGATCCGTTGTCACAAGTGATTTATGCGGGTATCCCAAATCTAGTTAAGATATTTCTCTTTATGAATGAGATTACTTCTTTTTCTCTAACTTGCACAAAGGCTTCAGCTTCAATCCACTTAGAGAAGTAATCTGTCATAGCTAGCATAAACACCTTTCCTCCGGGTGCTTTGGGTAACTTTCCTACTATATCCATTCCCCATTTCATGAATGGCCATGATGAGACTATTGGATGTAGAGGTTCAGCTGGTTGATAAAGTATGTTGCTATGTCTTTGACAAGCATCACACTTCTGGGAATAAGACATTGCATCTCTTCTCATGGTTGGCCAAAAGTATCCTGTTCTCAGGATCTTTGAGAATAATGCTCTACCCCCAGTGTGATTTCCACAATCTCCTTCATGGATATCTTTCATTACTTCCAGACTTTCGGGTTTCTCTAAACACCTCAAGTATGGGCCTGATATTGATTTCCCATATAAGATATCTCGTATGATTATGTATCTGGATACTTTTGCTTTAAAAGCTCTAGGATTTGTTTCTTCATCAGGTATCTTTCCTGTTTGAAGGTAGTTCTTAATGGGGATAGTCCAGGATATTTCATGTGCTACTGAGTGATGAGCTTCGGTATTCTCAGGTTCACTATCCTGATCTATATCCTGCATATCTATTGATGGTCTTAAAATATGAAGGATGGGAATATTAATATCCTCAGGGATCCTTAGGGATGATGCTAAGTTTGCCAGTGCATCTGCTTCGGCGTTCTCGTCCCTCGGCACTTGAGTGATATCAAAGTTGTAAAAATATCCTGAAATATCCTTAACTATCTCTAAGTATTTCGCCAATTTATCCCCTTTAGTCATGTAAGAACCGTTAAATTGATTGGCTATAAGTAGGGAATCGACGAAAACATGTAGGTTTTTGATGTTCATATCCCTAGCCAATTGAAGTCCTGCTATTAGGGCTTCATATTCTGCTTCATTATTGGTTGCTTGAAATTCACAACTAATCGATTGGGGTATAATGTCTCCCTGTGGCGATTTTAGTATGATGCCTAGTCCTGTTCCTCTTACATTTGAAGATCCATTTGTGAACAAAGTCCACTCACCAGTATCTTCATCTAAGAGTTTGATTTCTAGATCCACTTCTGGTTGTAGATCACTACTAAAATCAGCCACAAAGTCTGCTAAAGCTTGTGACTTAATTGCTGTTCTTGGTTCATAGATCAAATCATAGGTACTGAGTTTAACTGACCATTTTGCCATCCTTCTTGATAGCTCAGGTTTTCACAATGCAGATTTGATGGGATAATTTGTCTTAATGCCTATGCACTTCAGGATCTAAAGGAATATTTATCCTCACTGCCGTTGCTCATGAGACCAGAAGATGGTGAACCACTATCATTGTACTTAGCAGTATCCCGAACCACTGTAAGTGTTGTGTTAGTTAAGGATCATCGGGGATCACAACACCCTGTGTACTATGTAAGTAAAAGCCTAGTAGATGCTGAGACTAGAATACACATTAAAACAACTTATCCTATCAAAACTGTATTGAGAAAACTTGAGCTATCAGGAAGGATGGCAAAATGGTCAGTGAAACTTAGTACTTATGATTTGATCTATGAACCAAGAACAGCAATTAAGTCACAAGCTTTAGCAGACTTTGTGGCTGATTTTAGTAGTGATCTACAACTAGAAGTGGATCTAGAAATAAAACTCTTAGATGAAGATACTGGTGAGTGGACTTTGTTCACAGATGGATCTTCAAATGTAAGAGGAATAGGACTAGGCATCATACTAAAATCGCCACAGGGGGACATAATACCTCAATCGATTAGTTGTGAATTCCAAGCAACTAATAATGAAGCAGAATATGAAGCCCTAATAGCAGGACTTCAATTGGCTAGGGATATGAACATCAGGAACCTGCATGTTTATGTTGATTCCCTATTGATAGCCAAACAATTTAATGGTTCTTATATGACCAAAGGAGATAAATTAGCAAAATACTTAGAAATAGTTACGAATATTTCAGGATATTTTCTCAACTTTGATATCACTCAAGTACCAAGGGATGAGAATGCCGAAGCAGATGCGCTGGCAAACTTAGCATCATCCCTAAGGATTCCTGAGGATATTAATATTCCTATCCTTCATATTTTAAGACCAGCGATAGATATGCATGATATAGAGCATGATAGTGAACCCGAGAAAACTGAAGTTCATCACTCAGAAGCACATGAAATATCCTGGACTATCCCTATTAAGAACTATATTCAAACAGGAAAGATACCTGATGAAAAAACAAATCCTAGAGCTTTTAAAGCTAAAATATCTAGATACACAATCATACAAGATATCTTATATAGGAAATCAATATCAGGCCCATACTTGAGGTGTTTGGAGAAACCCGAAAGTCTGGAAGTAATGAAAGATATCAATGAAGGAGATTGTGGAAATCACACCGGGGGAAGAGCATTATTCTCAAAGATCCTGAGAACAGGATACTTTTGGCCGACTATGAGAAAAGATGCAATGTCTTATTCCCAGAAGTGTGATGCTTGTCAAAGACATAGCAATATACTTCATCAACCAGCTGAACCTCTACATCCAATAGTCTCATCATGGCCATTCATGAAATGGGGAATGGATATTGTAGGAAAATTACCCAAAGCACCCGAAGGAAAGGTGTTTATGCTTGCTATGACAGATTACTTCTCAAAGTGGATTGAGGCTGAAGCCTTTGTGCAAGTTAGAGAAAAAGAAGTAATCTCATTCATAAAGAGAAATATCCTGACTAGATTTGGGATACCCGCAAAAATCACTTGTGACAACGGGTCTCAGTTCATAGGCAAAAGGACTACAAACTTTTGTGAAAGCTGGGGCATAAAGATGATCACCTTTACACCTGTTCATACCCAAGCTAATGGTCAAGCAGAATCAAGTAACAAGATTATAATGAACAACCTTAAGAAAAAGTTGGGATCCAAGAAAGGAAAGTGGGCTGAAGAACTCCCATTTGTCCTATGGGTTGATAGAACAACCACAAAGAATGCAACTGGTCAAACACCATTCTCTTTAGTGTATGGTTCTGAAGCTGTTCTCCCAACTGAAATGGTTGTCCCTACTGCAAGATCAAGTTTGCAAAATCTAGAATCCAACAAGGAAGTACTATCTGAGGATCTAGATACTATTGATGAACTTAGGGATATTGCAAGAATAAGAATGGCAACATATCAACAAAAGATAGCCAAATCCTATAACAAGAATATTAGGATAAGAAAATTTCAAATTGGAGATCTGGTCCTGAGGAAGGCATTTCAAAATACCACCAATCCAGCTGATGGAAAACTTGCTCCAAAGTGGGAAGGACCTTATAGGATAGAATCTGAAGCTGGAAAAGGGGCATGCAAGTTAACTAATATGGAAGGAGAACCTCTTCCAAGATCTTGGAATGCCATTCATATTAAGCTATATTTTATTTGAATCTTATTGAATCAAACCATATAATGTTATCACATTATAATTTGAACGTTACATATTCTGTTATATTCTTATATATGCCTATATATTCTTGTATATTCCTAATCATCATGATACTAATTAAGCATAAGAGGGGCATCAGGAATCTTGATTCCCAGCTATGCAAAAATCTTATTCTTTTATAGGTATAGCAGGAGAAGAGATGAGACTTTATGTCTTAACCCAAGTTCTGACCTGAAATCAGAACTTGATGAAGACCCGCACTGACTTTATGTCCAACTACGAAGTTTTGACCTGAAATCAAAACTCAAGAGACCTTTGAAGACTTAGGGCTCATGCCCTCGCCAGTTGCGCACGTTTATCATGTCATAGTTCGAGATAATGGGACCAGTACACGCATGAGTGGCTGACAATTTCATTATCGAGGTCTATAACCAAGGATTCTCCGAAATATCCCGGTATAGTTGAAGATTTTGGGACCAGTACACGCATGAGTGGCTGACAATTTCATTTTCAAGAACTATTACCAGGGATCCTACGAATTATAGCATTCATATGCTATACAACCGGGCCTCAGTCGCCAGCATTTCTCGGCCTTGTCGCCAGTTTAATCGGCCTTGTCGCCAGTTTAATCGGCCTTGTCGCCAGTATTTCGGCCTTAGTCGCCAGTATTTCGGCCTTAGTCGCCAGTTTGATTGGCCTTGTCGTCACCATCTTGGGCTTGTCCCAAGTATTTCTTGTTTTTCTGTTTATACAGGACGGACTTTCAAGGATACTTAGTAATATCGCAACATACATGGGGATATTCAGGTATGAAATTCTTTTGATATGTTAACATGAATAAAGAAGATTTCGAACTAGACTCGTTATCTCTGAAAATTGGTATTTGTTTCTCAACTATCCTTTATTCCTAAATTATTTTCTATATATGCATTGTGCTAAAGTTTACTTAGGAATATTTTGGAATATATAAGAATATCTCAATAGTCAAACAAATAATCATTCTTGAAAATGTTTTTATCCAAAAAATCGTTAAATAATAACGATGATTAAAGAATTGAAATAAGTTACATCTTCAACAGTGAATAAAGCATTCAAGTTGAATTTAATATCCTAAACTATTCTCAGATATTCCCAAATATTCCTAAGATAGCGCGTATGTGAATAATCTAAGTAGAAAGTTACTTGAAAAAACTAAGATATTATAAGAATAACAACATCTAAGAATATGAAACGCAGAAATGTAGCAGCCCAACATACTGATTGTTATATCCACAACTAAAAACAGTTAAAAGATTAATATATCAAGCTTCGCCATGAAACTCATGGTCCCTCCACTTGATATGTTAACAAAAGTTAAAAGAAATCACGGCTTCGCCATGAAACTCATGGTCCCTCCACCTTGATTCTTATTTTGTCTGCCCCAAAACCAGGGGACTTTCCTAAAGAGCTATTGTTTAAAAGTATTACACCATCAACGATTAAGAACCACAAATACTAAAAAGATGGGGTCAGACCTTCGCATCATTGTCATCATCGCCCATCGTCACCTCCTGCTCCAATGCGCCAGCCTCCACGCCTGTCACCTCCACATCACCTGCTTTGCTGGTCTCACCCACCTCACCAGCCTTGTTTACCTCAACAGAAGCTTCAGCCTTGTCACCAGCCAGAGTCGCCAATATTCTGCCCAATTCCTTCATATTCTTGGCCAGAGAGTCCACACCTTCAGCTTCGGCCTGATTCACCAGTTGGATTTTGACCCTTAGCACAGCAATGGCAGCGGACTTCATGGCTCCATCAATATGTTCTTTGAACTGGAGTTTGTGAGTCGCTTCCATTTCTTTCATCTGTTTCTTGGCCTTGGCTAGTTCCTTCTCGTAGTGGCCGGCTTTGGCTGTGAAGATCTTCTTCTGATCTTCCAGGTCCTCAATCTGCTTCTTGATTTGTTCTTTCTCAGAGGCGTACTTAGCAGAGACCTACACAGTAGGGATCATTAAGAATATGCAGGGATATTATGCTAATAGATAGAATAATTAGCATACCTTTTTCAGAAGATCAGGAATGGACATGTCGGATGGCTCTTCAAGATCTACAGTGTCTACCCCTTTGCGTTTCTTTGTAGTCTTCGAGGAACGGGTAGTCATGGCACGTGACTTGGGGGCAGCAGGACTGGCTTTCTCCTTCGTCACAACAAAGAAGGTGTCAAGGTCTTCAAGATTGAAAGTTGATTCTACAAAATAAATCGGAATAAGAATATTTAGGAATGTCAAAATATTTTTAAATATACCTAAGGCCATTGGAGTGATTGCTTCGAAGTTAGCACCAAACTTTTTGTGTTGTTCGTCAATCTTCAGCAAGGAACGAATTCTGTTCCTACTTTCTTCTTCTTCCACAACAAGTGATTCAAATTTAGGAGCTGTAAAAAATAAAAACATAATAAGAAAAATCGTACAATAACGAGTCTTGATTAACAAGGAAAATCCTAAAAATCCTACCCTTTTCTACCCATTTGAAAGGAAGGATTTCCCCATGAGGGATAGAATTTCTTTTCACGAAAAAGAACCTATTTCTCCACTCATCTTCATTAAACATAATTCCAGGAACTAAGATAGGAGCCCCACTTCTCCTTTGAAGAACAAAACGGGATGACCCGTGGGTCCTAAGTTGATACATCAGAGAGATTTCAGGGATACCAATTTCTAAACCAAAGTGATGGTTTAGTTGGTCAAGAGTATGAAGAAGACGCCATCCCATAGGCATGAGTTGTGAAAAACAAAGCTTAGTGATCAAGAAAAAATTAAGGAGGAGGTCTGGAAAAGGAAATTTTAAACCTAAGGTAAAGGGATACTCTGGAAAACATACCCAAGTGGGTGAAACATGATCAGCTTTGAGGTTTTCAGAAAAAGGGTAAAAATGGTTTCATCGGGGAAAGTTTTTGAAAGGCGCATTAATTCAATGCGATCATCGTTGAAAATATTTCTGTTTTGACGATTTAAACTTAAGATATTCTGATCAGTAAAATCGTCGGAATAAGAATCAGAAGAAGAATTAGATATTCTCAGAAAGAAGAAATTAAATTCGAAGAAGAAAGTGAGAGAAACTTACAGCAAGATCCGATTGATGATGATGTCATCAAATGGAAGAAATGTGATCATTATATCCTGCAACAAACGGCTGGAATATGTGGGAAACCACCATATTCATAACCGTCTGACAGCTATCACATCACGTTTAAAATTTAAAATTTGAATCAAGGAGCCAAAACAAACGGTTATTTTCAAATTCTTACCACCAATTGAAGCGGTAGTAAGAATTTGGGGGCAATTGTTATACCTGAAAAAAGTTGTCTTATAATTCAGAATATTTTGGGATACGGAATATTTCGGGATAATTAGGAATATTTGCATATATAAATTTATTAGGAATATTTGCATATATAAATTTATGTCATCTGATGACTTGAATAATAAATAATGATAATATATATTTTATTGTTGTTATTTTATTATTCAACATGTGCTACTAATATTTGAATTGAATCAACAGATTATGTGTAACAAGTATGCCTATTTATCCGGAATAAGATGAAAAACATGGACTACGTGCTAACGTTCATTAGAAGTGCTCGACACATGATTGGAGACTGGACCGAGTTATGAGGAACAAGCTTTAACTACCGTTGTATTGATTTTTACTATAAAATGAGGCGATATCGATCTAGGAAAAACACACAACTCACTTAGTCTACTTCTGATTATCTCTTGTTCGCAGCATTCAGAATTCATAAAACACTTAGTGATCGATTCCTTGCGCTCTTGTATTGTAATCTTATTTTTGGTATTAATAAGAACAAGGCAGAGTGACGGTTGTCACCTCCCGAGGTTTTTATGCCGGCAATCCTAAGGGATAAAGGGCTTTTCCTCGTAAATCTCGTGTGTAAGCTGTTTATTTCATTTTATATTCTAAAATATCCCTAGGGATCCTCAGGGATATTTGGGGATATCTTTAACATATATCTGGTTTACTCAATATGTTTGTCTGTTAAACACAATACCCCACTAAACTAATTCGGTTTTGCTAAAAATTATACTTGTTAATTTTTACCCGAAACATCTACCATGGAATCTATATGTGGTAATGGAAAGGGGTCTTTGGGACAAGCCTTGTTGAGGTCTGTGTAATCCACACAAACTCTCCACTTTCCATTCTTCTTTTGAACCACGACTACATTGGCTAGCCACTTTGGAAATTTCACCTCTCTAATCATTTTTGCTTTGAGGAGTTTCTCTACTTCCTCTTGAATGATTAGATTTCTTTCGGGTGCAAATTTCCTTCTCTTTTGGTGGACAGGCTTAATATTCCTATCTATCCCTAACTTATGTGTAATCACATCTGAGGATATTCCTGTCATATCCTCATGTTTCCATGCGAATGTGGATACTCTTGATTTCAGAAAAGAAATAAGTTTCTCTTCAATATCCTCAGGGATATTTGTCCCTATAAGGACCTTGACCTCAGGATCATCGAGATTTAAAGGTACTTCCTTTACTTCGTTTTCCCTATATTCCTAAGTATCCCCAAGGTCACCCTTTGATTGCTACGCTGATGAAGGTCTAGTAGTTTCCTTCATCGAAGATGAATAGCTCTCCTTGGCTACTTGCTGATCACTGTTGATCTTCACTACTCCCCATGGTGTTGGCAGCTTGACGCATTGATGATAGGTCGAAGGGACTGCTTTCATGTCATGTATCCAAGGTCTACCTAGTATAATATTATAACAAGATAGGTAATTTATTATACAAAAACGTTGCATAGAGTTTACCCCCTCGATGTATACCGGTAGCTTGATCTCTCCAACAGTGGCTTTAGCTTCACCACTGAATCCAACAAGAATAAGAGATTTGGTAGTTATCTCTGATTTAGGGATATTCATCCTCTTGAGTGTTTCCTGTTGGATGATGTTGACTGAGCTTCCTCAATCTATAAGTATCCTGCGGACATAGTGGTTAGCAACATATAATGTAACTACTAACCCATCATGATGAGGATCCAGGATATTCTCGCGATCTTGTTCTTCAAAGGATACCACTGTTTCAGTGGTAAGTGTTGATGTCTTTGTGGGTCTCTCTCCATTTTCCATCTTGGCTTCTTTAGCATGTTTCCCAGCTGCAGAATAAGAGGTACCACAAATGTCAGAACCACCAGAAATAAAGTTGATTACCTTTGCATCCTTAGGTGGGGATGCGGCTCTCTTTGGGAATCCGTTGGAATCCTGTCTTCTTTCTTTCTTTTTCCCCAGTAGTTCTTTAAGATGACCTTTGCTTAGTAGGTAGCTTATTTCCTTCCTTAGTGCAATGCAATCATCGGTTATGTGGCCGAAGTCTTCGTGAAAGGCACACCACTTGGATTTGTCCCTGTTTGCGAACTTCTTTTCCTTTGGTGGCCACCTAGATTCTTCACCTAAGTCCTACATAGCACACATTAATTCAGGAAAATCAACAGAAAAACAACACTTAGATATCCTGGGATATTCTTCATCATCCTCATCTTCGTCCACCGAATTCATCAGCCTTGTAGTATGGTTTGGATTTGAATGACTTGCTGGTAGGAGAGTCCAATTTTGTTTTGCCTTGATCATTTGGAGGAGTAGTGGTGATCCTCTTCTGGATTTCCTTATCATCCTCCAATCTAATAAATCTTAATGCACGGTTTCGAACTTCGTCCATGTTCCTGCAAGGATTCATAACCAAGTCATCATAAAATGGTGAGTCTCTTTGTAAACCCATCTTAAATGCTTCAACAGCCGTAGTAATGTCAAGGTTAGGGATATCCAGGGATTCTCTGCCAAATTTATTGACATAACTCCTGAGGGATTTATCGGATCCCTGGGTTACCCTATAGAGATCACTAGTTAGCCTCTCAAAGGTCCTGCTACAAGAAAATTGACTGTTAAATAGATTAATTAGATGAGCAAATGAAGTTATTGAATAAGGAGGAACATTAAGCAGCCATTTCAGAGCTTCCCCTGTCAATGTTGAACCAAATCCTTTGCATAAGCATGCTTCCTTCAAATGTGGAGGTATAGGGTTAGTTTCCATCCTTTCCCTATATTGTGCCACATGTTTTTCAGGATCTGTGGTTCCATCATACAGCTTCATGGTTGGAGTTTGGAATCTCTTTGGGATCTCAGCATTGCATATTGGTGGAGCAAATCTAGAGATTCTGTGGGTTGTGACAGGAATCTCAGGAATAGGCTTGACCACTCCGGGAACACTAGAGATCATGTCTCTCAGTTTTTGAATCTCCTTAGCCACTTGGGGGATTAATCCGGATTCCTGCACAGAACCAAAGTTAGTAGTATCAATGGGAGAATAGTTAAAAGTATTACTGGTAATGGGAGTTAGACAAGAAGTTCCTAGGATATTGGTATTATCCCGAGATATCCTTAACCCTTGGGATCCTGAAGGATCCCCGATACTAGTCTGCATGGGAATAAAGTCTCCGGAATGATTCCCAGACATCCCTGATGTCCCGAAATCCAGGATCCTCGGAGCCAATGGAGTTGAAGTTTCGATCTGCTTATTCTTTTCAGCCCTCAAAGTTTCCATTTCTCTAAGAAGCCTTTGATTCATTTTCTGTTGATCCAGCATTTGCTGCTGAACCTGTTGAAACATACTCAAAATTTCATTGTTAGAAACAAGTATGGGGACAGAAGTGGTCATCCTTTTCGATGGAATACTTTCGGCTACAAATATGGCTTTCTTCCAAGGATTGCTAGGATTATCGGACTTCTTGGTTAAAACAGGAATCTGCGAGGACACATTAGTAGTAGTAGTAGTAAAAACAATAGGTAATTAAGAAATTGATCTCGGTTGTGAAGCCATTTTTCACTGTATTTCTTCTGAAAACGCCTTTAAACAAATTTTTTGTTATAAAAAACACAAGTTTGCCCCACGGTGAGCACCAAATTGTTTCGGGTAAAAATTAACAAATGTAATTTTTAGCAAAACCGAATTAGTTTAGTGGGGTATTGTGCTTAATAAAGAAGAAAACAGTTTACCAGTAACGTTTAACAAGACTATCCCTGAGGATCCCTAGGGATATTTCAGAATATAAAATAGAAAAACAGCCAAACACACAAGATTTGTACGAGGAAAAGCCCTTAATCCCTTATGATTGCCGGCATAAAAACCTCGGGAGGTGACAATCGTCACTCTGCCTTGTTCTTATTAATGCAAAATATAAGATTACAATACAAGAGCGCAATTGATCGATCACTATGTGTTTAAGAATTTTGAATGCTATGATTGTGAACAAGAAATAAGCAGAAGTAGGTTAAGTGAGCTGTGTGTGTTTTCCTAGATCGATGTTGCCTCAATTTATAGTAAGATACAATTAACTATATTCCCGAATATTCCGGCAGGAATCTCGGAATAATGACTATGTGACAGCTACCACGTCCATCAAACGTGTGGAAGCGCTTCTGTCAACTAAACCCCGAATCTTTAGGTCAAATCTAGTCAATATGACCGTTGGTGACTTGTTCTCCACTTGTAGCCGTTATTTAGCATGTTTACCACATTTTCTTTGACTTTATCCCGACTTTTAGGGTAAAACACGTCCACAATAAGTTACCTGCAAGACTAAGTCAAGCTATACAGAGAAAAGATCGATTAGTAACGTTAGCATTCAGGATACTTGAAGATATTTGAGGATACTTAAGAATCCCATATTCCGGATTATCCTCGGCTATCTCGAATCTCAGACCATAAAAATTGACCCACAACAACGCCCGTATAAGGCGTATACAGCCGTATAAAAAGTCAACCTGCCATATAGGACCTATACGGGCGTATGGGTGGTGCCTCGTGTATGGATAGAAATGGTTATTGTACAAATATCTGGACCCTTTTAGTTTCGTTACCTAACAACTTCTATTTCATTTTTTTTATTGTTTTTGGTATCAGTACTTTAATACGGTACTTATATGACCCAAATTTGAGTCATTGACACGATTTGGGGATAAGACAACAACTTCATCGTCTTTACTTTAATCAAATCTTATAATGTCAATAGTGATTTAGGTACATTATCATTAGGGCTATAAACGTATCAAACAAACACGAACGAGCCCTTGTTCGTGTTCGTTTAATTAACATTTAGCATGTTCACAAACATTTACCAAAAGAAAATTTTGTTCATGTTCATTCATTAAGGAATTGAACTTGTTAACGAACGATTAACAACATAAAAGAGCAAGTATTATTTAAAAAAATTAGCATTGTCAATCTCAAATATTAGACGTAATTATATTAAAATTAAAATTTAATATAAAAATCAAAAAATAAAGTTCTTAAAACAAATTAAAAGTTTGAAATAATAATTTTAATTGAAATTACTTTAAATTAGTGTTTTCAAAAAACTTTTTTAAATTACTATGTGTTTAGAAAAATACAAATCCAAATGACTAAAATTAGATTTAAATGTTATGGTATTAAACTAAAAATAAAAAAAACTTAATAATATAAAACATATTTAAAAAACAAATGAACATAAATGGACGATAACGAACATAAACGAACACATTACCGAACGTTCATGGATACAAATGAACGAACATACCCTCTGTTAATATTTGTTCATTTAACTAAACAAAATTTCTATTTCGTGTTCGTTCATTTATTAAACGAACAATAATAAACGAAATCCCTGTCGAATAGTTCACGAATTGTTTGCTGATTGTTCGGTTTGTTTACAACCCTAATTGTCATATCAGTGATGTGGGGTCTACACTTAAGATGATACACATCAAATCGATATTCACGAAACTGAACAACTAGACTAATCAAGAAAGTTCACATATATAGTGTTTGTATATTTTTAGTATAATTGGATGTAAAGGAACCTTAAAGAGTTTGGAGCTACAGTGTGCATACTCGTTTAAGATTTCAAAGCTCCTGACCAAATGTGAGCCAATGGGATCACACCCCTTGCAGGGTCCTAAGGGTAGCGCCCTTGGTAAGGGTTTGGGGCAACACCCCGAAACGTAAAGGAAATTTACTAAATTTATATGAGTTGACTTGACTTGTGACTTTAAACGATTTTACCTGCATGATGGATTTGACCGGGATGTTAACCGCTAATAACTTCCATTTTCTTCTAGGTGATAAAATGAAAGATTTTCATACCACACATAAAGCTGTTGAATTATCCCTTAATCAAATTTCTTAAATTCTTAAGGATAGAAATATCGATTTCAGATTCTGATTTCGTAAACGATCTGATTTCTATCAAAGTGTATGATTACTAAATTCCAATGTTGTTTGAACAGGACCGAACCGGCCACTAGACTAATCAAGAAAGTTCACATATTTAGTGTTTGTATATTTTTAGTATATTGGATGTAAAGGAACCTTAAAGAGTTTGGAGCTACAGTGTGCATACTCGTTTAAGATTTCAAAGCTCCTGACCAAACGAGAGCCAATGGGATCGCACCCCTTGCAGGTTCCTAGGGGTAGCACCCTTGGTAGGGGTTTGGGGCAACACCCCAAAACGTAAAGGAAATTTACTAAATTTATATGAGTTGACTTGACTTGTGACTTTAAACGATTTGACCTACATGATGGATTTGACCAGGGATGTTAACCGCTAATAACTTCCATTTTCTTCTAGGTGATAAAATGAAAGATTTTCATACCACACATAAAGCTGATGAATTATCCCTTAATCAAATTTCTTAAATTCTTAAAGGACAGAAATATCGATTTCAGATTCTGATTTCGTAAACGATCTGATTTCTATCAAAGCGTATGATTACTAAATTCCAATGTTGTTTGAACCGGACCGAACCGGCCACTAGATCGGCCCAAAATAAGCAGATGAACCGGTAGAAAAGAGAACCGGCCAGCCCATCCGGGTGACCGTCGGACCGGGAACCAGACCACTGGTCAGACCGGTTGTAGTTTTATCTATTTTTAATAAAAAAACTAAAATCTAAAATAAACTATTAAAACTAAACAAGTGGTTGAAACGCTATCTTTGTCATACAAATGGTGCCCTTCTCTCTTCTTTTTATAGGGAGGTGATGAGGGTTTTTCTTGTATTCTCACTAATGTGGGATGAGAAGTTTGGAAGGGAAAGAGATGTTGTTGTGGGTCAAATTTCATGGTTTGAGATTCGGGATAGCCGAGGATAATTCGGAATATGGGATTCTTAAGTATCCCCAAATATCCTGAACGCTAACGTCACTAATCGATCGTCTTTCTTTGTAAGCTCGTCTTACAGGTAATTTATTGTGGACGTGGTTTACCCTAAAAGTCGGGATAAAGTCAAAGAAACGTGCTGAACATGCTAAATAACGGTTACAAGTGGAGAACAAGTCTAAAACGGTCATATTGACTAGATTGGACCTAAAGACTCGGGATTTAGTTAAAAGAAACGATCACATGCGTTTAGTGGACGTTTAAGTGGGGTTACCAACCATTGGAAACGTGGCAGCTGTCACAATTGAAGACATGGTCATGATTCGGAGATTCTCGCTGTAATATTCGGGAATACTGTTAATTGTATTTTACTAAAATTGAGGCATCTGATCGATTTAGGACGACACTTCTTGACTTCTTTCTCTTCAGTTTTATTTGCAGGCATTACATCAATTTACACACATATAAGCTCTGTACACTTGCATCGATCATTTGGTCTCTTTCTTGGTACTTTTTACTTTGTTGTTTTAATATAAACTAGGCAGAGTGACGATTGTCACCTCCCCGAGGTTTTTATATACCGGCAATCCTAACGGATTAAGGCTTTTCCTCGTATAAATCTCGTGTGTAAGCTGTTTATTT